>SKCR01039586.1:0-119603 GCA_019454045.1 Zanthoxylum bungeanum | reverse complement strand
AATGCTTGGAAGTTGAAACTGTTGCCGCAAAGTAGTTCCATCACCAAGAAGGGCAGTATTGTTTGTGTTGAACGGCAGGCTCTGTGGAAACAAAAGAGTTGTTATGATCATCAGTTGCAGAGCTGCCGCTGTTAAGATTCCCATGAAACAACTGCTTCCCCGAAGATGAAGCCATGGAGCCAGAAGCAGAAGCTTCGTTCCAAAACTAAGGTCACATTTAATTAGCGACGGAATAAAAATATGTTTCTACTTATCGACGGAATTTTAATTCCGTTTCTAATTAGCGACGGAATTTTAATTTCGTTTCTAATTAGCAACGGAAAAATTCCGTTTCTAATTACCAATAGTCTTGGAAATTAGAAATTAAAATGAAAATGAAAATGAAAATTTAAAATTAGCGACGGAATAAAGATCCCGTTTCTATTTAGCGATGAAATATTAATTCCGTTTCTAATTAGCGACGGAAAAATTCCGTTTCTAGATGAAATTAGCGACAGAATAATAATATGTTTCTAATTAGCGACGAAATTTTGTTTCCGTCTCTAATTTAGAGATGGAAATTTTTTTGTCGCTAAATTCCGTCCCTAATTTCATTATCCGTCTCAATTTCATCGTTAAATTTTGAAACGAAATATTCCGTCGCTAAATTCCGTCGCTAAAACTGTCATTTCTTGTAGTGAATAGAAACCTTAAACTTAAAATAGTGAATGGGAGAGGGATATACGACAGTATATCCCGCGATCTCCGTTGTTAGTCCGAAAACATGAGATTCAAAAGGCGCCTCGAGACGGCTTTGCTTTCGTCCCCCTACGGATGGTGTCCATTTTGGGTCAATATCAGGTTTGGATTCCGAGAGGATTTGGATTCTAGATGTATCTTGTGAACTGACCTACCCTATGACGGTATTTCACTCATTAAGTCCAAGAATCCCGAAACGGCGGGTCACACTCACAAAGGAATAATTAACTGTTAATAAAATTCCTTGATCGAATGAAACGATAGTTGTTTAATATAGGAATAAGAGTTATTCCCGCATATATTAATCGACTGATATTGTCTCGATCTATCATGCAAGTACTTGACCTACCCTACAGCGGAACTTACTTGTGGGATGATAGATTTCCGTGGCATTGTAATTCTCTTAGATTTCTAATTCGTTATTCATGGTTCATGCATCATGTTTAATTTTATGCCAATATTGTTTTGATGATTTTAATATGCAATGAATGAATGTTAAATGCATGTTTATTTTATTTTTCAGCCATGGTTTCTCCAATTATTTCCATACTCTCAAACGATAAATTAACGGGAGAAAATTATCTTAAGTGGAAAAGTAACATGAACGCTATCATGGTCTGCGAAGACCTAAAGTTTGTCCTGACGGAGGAGTGTCCTCCCGAGCCGGCCAAAAATGTTGGCCAAGCTGTGCACGATGCCTATCAGAAATGGGTCGCAGCTAATGAGAAAGCCCTCTGCTACTTGCTAGCAGGGATGTCTGAGGTTCTTGCTGCAAAGCATGAACTTATGACTTCTACATCTCAGATGATGGAATCATTACAGGGCATGTTCGGGCAGCCTTTGGAGCGTCAACGTCATGAGGCAATGGTCTCAGCGATGACTGCTTGGATGAAGGATGGGACATCATTCCGAGAGCACGTCTTACGGATGATGACTTATCTCAACAGTGCTGAAACCCATGGAGCTCGTATTGACGAGCGTAGCTAGGTGACCATGATTATGGAAACTCTTCCGAAGATTTTTCTGCAGTTTAAAAGCAATTATGTTATGAACAAGTTGACTTTTACTTTGACCCAGCTGCTTAATGAGCTCACCCACTACGAGTCCATGCTTGTGGATCCTCGTAAGTCCAACGCTGAGGCAAATGTTGCCGAGTCTTCTAAATCTGCAAAGATGAAGAACAATAGCACTGGGAAGGCTAAGGCTAAGCCCATGAAGAAGAAGAACAAGAAAGGCTTCAAGGATGCCAAGCCCAAGGGAAAGTGTTTCCATTGCAATAAGAACGGGCATTGGAAAAGGAATTAACCTAAATACCTTGCTGAGCTGAAGGAGAAAAAGGATACAGGTAAATATGATTTACTCGTTATTGAATCTCTATGAGTGGAGGATGATAAATTTGCCTGGATTGTTGATTCTGGAGTCACTTACCATGTTTATTCTTCTTTGCAGCTACTTGACTCATGGAGGGACATTGCTGAATGTGACTACACCATGAGAGTCGGGACAAGGGATGTCATTTCAGTAAGAGCAGTGGGAGTTTCTAGTTTAAATTTTACAAATAATGGATATTTAAATTTGAACAATGTGTTATTCATTCCTGGTTTTCGCAGGAATTTGATTTCTGTTTCTAAAATTTTGGATGATGGTTATTCAATTTCTTTTAATAGCAATTTAGTTATTATTGGTAGAAATGGATTAACCATATGTACAGGAAACTCAGAAAATAACTTGTATGTGTTAAGACCGTTAACACATAGGTCACTGCTCAACGCTGAAATATTTGAGGTTGAGAAACCTAAAACTAAATGGTAAAAGATTTCTCACGATGACACATAACTATGGCATCTTAGACTTGGTCATATCAACCTTGACCGGATAGACAGATTGATAAAGAACGAAGCATTAAACCAGTTAAAGCTCGAAACTTTACAAGTCTTCGAATCCTGTTTAGAAGGAAATATTACCAAGAGACCTTTTACTGGAAAAGGTATAAGAGCCAGCCAACTACTTGAGCTAATACATTCGGACGTTTGTGGACCGATGAATGTAAGAGCCCGAGGTGGTTATGAATACTTCGTCACTTTCATTGACGATTATTCTAGATATGGGTATGTTTACCTAATGCAGCACAAGTCAGAAACTTTTGAAAAGTTCAAAAAGTATCGTGCTGAGGTTGAGAACCAGTTGGGTAAAATATTCAAAACTCTACGATCAGATCATGGAGGAGAATACCTTGACAGAGATTTCGAGGAATTCTTAGTTGAGCATGGGATAGTATTCCAACTCACAGCACCTGGAACACCACAGTAAAATAGTGTTGCGGAGAGGAGAAATCGGACCCTACTAGACATGACGAGATCTATGTTTAGTTATAACTCACTACCTAATTCATTCTAGGGATATGCACTGTAAACTACAATGCATATCATTAATGTAGTTCCATCTAAATCTGTTCCTACGACTCCTTTAGAGTTATGGAATGGTCGTAAAACTAGTTTACGAAATTTTCGCATATGGGGGTGTCCAGCACATGTGCTGAAGAATAAGACTACAAAGTTGGAGTCACATTCTCAGGTGTGCCTATTTATAGGCTATCCTAAGGAGACTAGGGGTGGATTCTTCTATAGTCTTGATGATAACAAAGTGTTTGTATCGACAAATGCTACATTTCTAGAAAATGGTGTAGGACACAGAAATCGACGACGTTGTTCCAGACTCGCGGCCTAGTCGGGAGTACGGAGTAGACAACGGGGGAACTAAATCGGAGAATAATGGAGTCGCCACCCAGTGTGAACTGGGAAATGATTTAAGGTCGCACTCACCCCTCGCAAGGGAAGACCTCATACCGTTGGGTTCAGAATGGTCTCTTACTTATGCCACTTGTAATGAAAGGATTTGTGCAAAAAATCTAACCAAGTCTACACAACATACATACGCAAGAATAACCTATATCTAAGTTTGCATAAAACCAACATACACACAATCTCATGAATACATTAAATTAGTGCATGCGGAAACATAAATAAATAATAATTGTCTAAGCATAAAAAATAAAGAGAGATTATCAAATTCCTAACATGAAAGAAATGCCTAAATCATGCATGAAAATAACATATTATTTCTAATGAATACTAGATAAACACAAGATTGGATGGAATAAAATATATGCGTTTCTCAAGCGGTACGTGGAATTGTATCCCAAGTACAGACCGCACTACCGTCCATTCGGATTCGGCTACGGAATTTACGTCTGGGTTTCAATCCGATATACCGCGAGAGATAACACAAAGTCATTCGTCCAATGGCCACAACATACATAAACCAACAATACTCATGCGAAGAAATAATAATAAATAATAGAAAAAAGAACGGGAACAAATAAAAGGGTATCATCAGGTCTAACCTTTTAAGTCGCCTCTTAAAAGTGCGTTACATGGCCGTCGGAAGGGTTAATGCTCCGTATCCTTCGGTTCACTGGTTCAACATTTTCCTTCACTGGTTCGCTGTTTTGGGCTGCTATTTTCTCTGTTTTTGCTGCTGTTTCTGGTCGTTGTTTTTAGGGGTGTTCGGGGACTGTTTTCGGGTGATTTCTTCACTGTTTTGGGGGAAAGTTTTGGGTTATTTTCTGGACTGGTTTAAATGCTGATTTTTGGACTGTTTTGGCTTACTGTTTTCGGTGATTTAGGGACTGTTTTAGGGTGCAGTTTTTTGGTGATTTGGGGACTATTTTAACGTGGATTATGGCTGCAGTTTGAGGTTAATTTTGTGAGTGTTTCGGCTATGAAGAAAGGACGTGTGTGTGTGTGTTTAAGGGATGTGTGTGTGTGTGTTTAAGGATGAGTGTAAGAAGAGTGTGTGGCTTTATTTCTGTTCGGTAAAGGGGCTTAGCTTTGGGGTCGTTTGGTTCTAAGGGGCTGGTTCACGTGGCTGGTTCTAGGGTTGATTATTTGGTCCGTGCGTGGATTCTTTGTGTGGTGCCGTGTCTTCGGTTTGTGTGTGAGTCAAAAGTCTTATGTTCACGTGGCCTATGTTTGGAAGTGTGAGGGCCTGAGACGTGTTGAATGTGAAGGGAGAGTCGAGTGAATGGAGGGTTGCGTGTGTCATATGGCCTGCATGCGTGTGTTCTTCGTGGAGAGGGGCATGTGTCCTTTTTGTTGTGTTGGCACGAGAGGAGAGATCGTGCGGCTAGAGTGTTGGTGGAGATTGTAAGGGCTTTTATTAGCGATGGCTTTGAAGGGTATCGTGGTGTTTGTTTAGGGTCTTGTCATAGTGGAGATGGGTGTTGTGCCAAGTGGTTTATTTTAGGGCTTATAATTGTCGAGAGAGAGAGGAGGTGTGATGAGGGTGTATTTTAGGGTTTCTGGTTATTTGTGCTTTTTGGGTTGTGCCGTGAATGATACGCTCTAGGGTCTAAGGGTTTGGCTTTGGGTGTCTTTTTATAGGAGAGGGTTAGGGTTGTCCTTGTACGGGAAGGAAAGAAATATTGTGTAATTAAGGGGATATCTATTTTGTTTGTTATAATGAAATGATCTCTTTAATTTAGGGAGATGATTTGTTTAATTTATGAAAAAGGATTTAGCATATTTGATTTGATTTATTTAACTTGGACATGTGTTTTATTTAATTTGGAATATGATTTATTTAATTTGTAATGTGATTTATTTAATTTAGGAAGAGAGATTTGATTTGATTTAGGAAGGATTTGTTTTGATTTTAATTGGATTTGATTTAATTTAATTTAATTTGTGACATGTGTTTTAAATGTTTTAATGATTTTTTGATTGGGCTTGGGCGAAATGGGTTTTGGATGGGTGCGGGGGTTTGGGCATGCGATTGGTTCTTTGGTGGGCTTGGGCGTGTGATTGATGGTGTGTGGGTCAAGGATGAATTTTAAAACAGATATCCAACGAGCGAAACCGAAGCTAAGTAAACGAATTAAATCCAACAAAGTATTGATTTTTGAATTTTCCCTTCCGATGTCTGTTTCCAACAACTTCCGCGATTTATCGGGTAGTGCCTCCATACGAGGTTCATCATCGGGACTTATGCAAAAATGCAATGCCTACAGTTGCCCCCACTTTGATTGGACTTGTGCAGTGTGTGACAATGACAATCCTATCAAAGTTATGTAATGCATTTTTACTTACATGGCTCGCCAGCTGCTGCCTGACTTGCATGTTGTTTCGAACTGAGTTGACATGGTATTGAGGTGCTGCGACCCCTGAGGTTCATCCCTACAAGATGCTGCGATCTCTAGGAATCACTACCGAACTGAGCTGATGTGAGGTGGTTCATTCCCGAATCGTTACTTGAGGTGGTCTATTCCCGAACCGTTACTGAGTTGAGATAAGAGTCTTGTTCCCGAATTGTGATGAGGGTCTTGTTCCCTGAATTGAGATGAGGGTCTTGTTCCATGAATTGAGTTGAGATTGATGGCGAGGTGCTGTGACCCATGGGTCTTGTTCCCGAACCACCGAGTGGGTTTTGTTCCCGAACTGAGTTGAGGGTCTTGTTCCCGATTTGAGTTGAGGGTCTTGTTCCCAAATTGAATTGCGGGTCTTGTTCCCAAATTGAATTGTGAGTCTTGTTCCCAAATTGAATTGCGGGTCTTGTTCCCGATTTGAATTGTGGGTCTTGTTCCCGATTTGAATTGTGGGTCTTATTCCTGATTTGAGTTGTGGGTATTGCTCCCGAATTCTATTGTGGGTCTTGTTCCCGATTTGAGTTGTGGGTCTTGTTCCCGATTTGAATTGTGGGTCTTGTTCCCGAGTTGTTGTGGGTCTTGTTCCCAAACTGTTTGTCTTTTCCGCTTTTTCCTTTTTCTTCAAAAACCTATGAACACAAAACAAAAATTCTGTGTATGTGATGCGTATGCATGGATGCATTCCTATTCCGATGGGTTAGGCCTTCCTGGTGACCTTTGGTGCCCTTTGCCTACAAATGTCTTTGGTCGCCCCTGGGTCTGCTTATAATTTCCTTATGCCTGTTCTTCTGGTGATTGCTCAGTTCTCTTTGGTCAAGATCTCGTTATGTCCCTTATTCGCGGGGTGGTAGACTGGTCGCCCCCAGACTCAGTTTATCTTTCTGCTCTTTGCTACTTGCAGTAGGCCAAAGTAGATCATGTGACGTTCCATATCAACATACCATACTGCCTCTTATGAAATAGTCCCAATAGTTATATATATTATTGCCCTCAAAGGATGCCTAGTGTCGAAACCAAAGAACCTTCAAAGTACTTGATGTAACGCAAATACGACTGTTTGAATAAATGATTTGAACCAGACTCAAAGTGTGTGTGTGCTAAGGTTCTTTTACAGCTTGATCCTTGGGTAAGCTAACTCAATGATTTTATTTCAAAGAATGGGATCGGGGGGTCAAACCAACCTAGATGTCTTGATCATGCTCTGTAATTACTTCTCTGTACTCAATGTGATATGATTTTCTTTTTCTTTTTCTCTTAATCTTTTTTTTTCGTATCTCTTATTTTTTTTCTTTTTTTACACACCTACCCTTTAAGGTAGCATTTCTCCTCATGGTGGTCGTAATACTCGCCCATGGGTAGCTTCACGCTTATCGGTTATAGGTGGTTTATATTTTCTTCTTTTAAAGACTTTTCTTTGGTTCCAACCATACCACATACCATATCACAAGTAAGTCAGGATTGACATCTAAGCGAACGGTCATTCATTGATCTGCAATCTCTTCAACTAGTCACCTTGTCGACTACACAGGCTTTCACTGCTAAGATCCTATAATTAAATGCTCGTGAGGCTAGTCAAGATCAAACTACTTAAAATATCTGATGATAGTACCTCTCGCACTTATCGTTTCTAAGGTTTCACTCTAAAGCAAACAATTTCATCATCGGACTTATGCATAACTATTAAGGACTAAAAACAAATATATTTTTTTTTCTCTCTTTTTTTTCCATTTTTTTTTCTTTTGTTCTTTTTTTTTTCACAATGGTCTTTCTATCCTTGCCATAAATTTTTCTGTTCCTCGGTTTCCTTTTCCCCGATATCCATATTTGCTAAACTCTTCTAGACAAGTCTTCTTTTTCTAACCCAATGGATATCTATGATGACTTTTAAGACACAAAGGTTAACATGATGCGTGTATGCATGAGATGCGTGCGATGTACGAGATATATTATGCATGTGGTTATCAAAAGCATAAAGAGGCAACTTCTATAGGATATATGACTATGGTTCATATGCGGGCTTATTAGGGTGTAGACAAAGGCTCCCGCTGGCGAAGGATTGCCCACAACTAGGTCTCCCCACTCAAGGGTTCGAGCGACCGAGTGAGCGCACCTTTTTTATACGCTAAGGTACGTGCCAACGAGTGATGATACATGAATGACTGTCAAATGGATTTCTCTATTGAAGGTTCCCCAGAGGGAGGGTGGAGCGAACTCTCTTAAATACCCTTGCCTCTTAGGCTTTTATCGCCTTGGTGACATGAATAACCAATAGATCCTCCAAATTAGTCCATCAAGGTAAACGTTGAGTAAATGATTATCTAGATGTCTCCACAACTTTTCCTTTTGGCTATAAAAAGGTAGTGAATGAATGAAAACACCAAATCATTATTCAACTCTAATAATGCCTTTGGTTAAACCCCTTGGTCCTAACCCACTTGTAGACACGATTAACTAAAGAAAATCATAAACATTACAATACATTATTTCGGGGCCGATTCTCTATCCCCAGTGGAGTCGCCAGACTGTAGGACACAGAAATCGGCGATGCTGTTCCAGGCTCGCGGCCTAGTCGGGAGTATGGAGTAGCCCACAGGGGAACTAAACTAGAGAATAATGGAGTCGCCACCCAGTGTGAACTGGGAAATGATTTAAGGCCGCACTCACCCCTCGCAAGGGAAGACCTCAAACCGTTGGGTTCGGAATGGTCCATTACTTATGCCACTTGTAATGAAAGGATTTGTGCATTAATCTAACCAAGTCTACGCAACATACATACGCAAGAATAACCTATGTCTAAGTTTGCATACAACCTATATCTAAGTTCGCACACATAAAAGTAAAACTTATATCTAAGTTTGCATGCATAAAAGTAAGTCGACATAACGAAAAACACACAATCTCGTGAATACATTAAATTAGTGCATGCGGAAACATAAATAAATAATAATTGTCTAAGCATAAAAAATAAAGAGAGATAATCAAATTCCTAACATGAAAAAAATGCCTAAATCATGCATGAAAATAACATATTATTTCTAATGATTACTAGATAAACACAAGATTTGATGAAACGAAATATTTGCGTTTCTCAAGCGGTATGTGGAATTGTATCCCAAGTACTGACCGCACTACCGTCCATTTGGATTCGGCTATGAAATTTACGTCTGGGTTTCCATCCTATATACGAAGAGAGATAACACAAAGTCATTCATCCAATGGCCACAACATACATAAACCAACAATACTCATGCGAAGAAATAATAATAAATAATAGAAAAAAGAACGAGAACAAATAAAAGAGTGCCCTCAGGTCTAACCTTTTAAGTCGCCTCTTGGAAGTGCGTTACACGGCCGTAGGAAGGGTTAATGCTCGGAACTCCTCCGGTTCACTGGTTCAACGTTTTCCTTCACTGTTTCGCTATTTTGGGCTGATATTTTCTCTGTTTTCGCTGCTGTTTCTGGTCGTTGTTTTTAGGGGTGTTCGGGGACTGTTTTCAGGTGATTTCTTCACTGTTTTGGGGGACTGTTTTGGGTTATTTTCTGGACTTGTTTAAAGGCTGATTTTTGGACTATTTTGGCTTACTATTTTCGGTGATTTATGGACTGTTTTAGGGGGCAGGTTTTTGGTGATTTGGGGACTGTTTTCACGTGGATTAGGGCTGCAGTTTGAGGTTAATTTTGTGAGTGTTTCGGCTGGGAAGAATGGGCGTGTGTGCTTGTGTTTAAGGGATGAGTGTAAGAGTGTGTGGCTTTATTTCTGTTCGGTAAAAGGGCTTAAATTTAGGGTTGTTTGGTGCTAAGGGGCTGGTTCACGTGGCTGGTTATATGGTTGATTATTTGGTTCGTGCGTGGATTCTTTGTGTGGTGCCGTGTCTTAGATTTGTGTGTGAGTCAAAAGTCTTATGTTCACGTGGCCTATGTTTGGAAGTGTGAGGGCCTGAGACGTGTTGAATGTGAAGAGAGAGTCGAGTGAATGGAGGGTTGCGTGTGTCATATAGCCTGCATGCGTGTGTTCTTCGTGGAAAGGGGCACGTGGCCTTTTTGTTGTGTTTCCATGAGAGGAGAGATCATGCGGCTAGAGGGTTGGTGGCGATTATAGGCGATTTTGTGAGCGAGGGCTTTGAAGGGTATCGTGGTGTTCGGTTAGGGTCTTGTCATAGCGGAGAGGGGTTTTTGTGCCGAGTGGTTTATTTTAGGGCTTATAATTGTCGAGAGAGAGATGAGGTGTTATGAGGGTGTGTATTTTTGGGTTTCTGGTTATTTGTAGTGGCGGAGCCAGGGATTCAACACAGGAGGGGCTAAGTTAAAAAGTTCAACAAAAAAGTACCAAAATTTTGAACTTCATTAATATATTTTCATTCAATACATTTACAATTGTCCTCGACGAGCTTTCATATGTTGAAAACGTTGGATAATTACTTCATTATCAATATTACAAAAAATATCATTTTCTATGTATACTACTAGACTATCATTCAACCATTGATCTCCTATCCGATTTCGCAATCGATTTTTCACAAAATGCATAGTCGAAAATGCTCTTTCCACTGTAGCTGTGGCAACCGGTAATATCAATACTAATGTCACCAATAAATAAACTAATGGAAACACTTTATCTTTTCCAGTTACAACCATTCTTCTTGCAAGCTCACCAATCCCTTTCAATATTGAAAAATCATTATCAGAACCAACATCCATAATATAAACTTCAAGCTGAATTTCAAGTGCCATAAGATCCATTGAAGAAAAATCATTTGGATAAAATTCAGCAAGGCGCAGTAGTTTATGTTTATCAAAAGCTGCAAACGAATCATTTGGGCATAGACATGCCAAACAAAGGAGCAACTCAATGTTCGTCTCATTGAAGCGGTTGTTTAATTCTTGAAGTTGCATGTCCAAAACTGCATAAAATAACTCAACACGAAAACGATGTGTATTTGTGATCTTTTGATCCTTGCGTTGTGATCTCCCATTAGTCAAAAAAATATCATCCATATTAGGAAGATCAATGTCATGATTCTCACAATAGGAAGAAACTTCACCAAGTAAAGAGTCCCATCCATTCCTCTCATGTTTTGCAAGTTTCGCCTATACACTCCAATTAATTTCATGGCATTCACAATGTCTTGGTCTTTTTTTTGTAATGCTTGAGATAACTCATATGCAAATCCAAGTATTCTTTTCATCAAGAATAAAATAAGAACAATTGAAGTTGATGGGCAAAACAATGAATAAAATAAGCACATTTATTTCCTCCAAAAGAGTGCTTTAAGGCCATTGAACTCGCCTCGCATATTACTAGCTCCATCATACCCTGCCCACGCAGCCTAGACATACTCAATCCATGCCTAGAAAATAGCTTGTCAAATGCCTCTTTTAGTGAAAGAGCTGTAGTACTAGTAACATGTTCAATACCGATAAAATGCTCCACCACATAGCCATTTTTATCCACATAACGCAAAACGACAGCCATTTGTTCCTTTGATGATATATCACGAGACTCATCAACAAGAATAGAAAACAAAACATCACCCATCTCTCAAGGAAATGTAGAAGCTCAAGAAAGTTACCTCGATTATTTGAATCTTTAGACTCATCATGCCCACTAAATGCAAGCCCTTGTTTTAACAGAAATCTAACACAATCAATAGTAGCATTCAAATGGGCTCGATATTCACTTCGAGTTTTTTCTGAATGTCTTGAGAAAGCTATTTCAATATGCTGCTTCTGATTCATCAACGCTTCACAATCCTGTCTAGCTTTATTATGAGCACTATTGATATCTCCCTCATGTTCAATAAATTTTTCTTTCTTCTTCCAATTCTTAAATCCTTGACCAACAAATATATCACCACCACTTTGTTTACCATTCTCTTCTTAAAAAGATAACAAAAAAGATATAATGCAGCATTTTTTTCTATGCTATATTCCAACCAAGAGCCAAAATTTCAAACAAGAGCCAAAATTTTCAAACCAAGTTGAGACAAACCGTCGTTTTTGATTTCCAAAATTTGATAATTTAAAGTTGTGATTTTTAGGTTGAACAGGACCCTTTTGTAAGTACGCTCTTCGGACTTCATCTGGGATATTATGACTATAATAAGAGATTCGAGGTCTTAATCCAGGATCTGTAGGAAGATCTTGTAAATTAACTTCTACATCTTCACTTGAACAATACTTAGTTTTCTTCGGAGAAGATTGTAATGTTGATTTTCTTTTAAAATATTTCTCCATAACTATATCAAATAAACAAAAAAATAATTCAGTTTCTTGACAATCGTAAAAAAGAATAACAACAATACAACATCAATCCCCAAAACCAACAAGACTGCAAGACAGGATTGTGAAGCGTTGATAAAATAAACACAACATCAATCCTCAAGTAATTAACAAATGTACAAAATAAACACAACCCATTAACGATTAACCCATTTCAACCATCAAATTGAAAACAAAAAAAAAAAAAAAAAGAAAGATATTTGCTAATTTGCATAAAATTTGCAATCGAAAAAAGAAAGATATTTGCTAATTGAAAACAAAAAATAAAAAAAAAGAAAGATACCAGGGGCAGGGGCTGTCGGCTGAGTTGTGAGTTGAAATCAATGAAATGGGTTGGCAGGGTTGCTGAAGATGAAGGGCACTGTCGAGTGTCGGCTGTATTTTGAAAAAATAACAATTTTTTTTTTTTAATTTGTTAAATTTTCTTTGGCCCAGCAGGGCTGCAGCCCCTGCTGGGCCAACATGCCTTCGCCCCTGGTTATTTGTGGCTTTTTGGGTTGTGCCGTGAATGGTGAGATCTAGGGTCTAAGGGTTTGGCTTTGGGTGTCTTTTTATAGGAGAGGGTTATGGTTGTCCTTGTACGGGAATGAAAGAAATATTGTGTAATTATGGGATATCTATTTAGTTTGTTATAAGGAAATCATCTCCTTAATTTAGGGAGATGATTTGTTTAGTTAGGAAAATGATTTAGGAGATTTGATTTATTTTTAATTTGGGACATGTGTTTTATTTAATTTGGATGTGATTTATTTATTTAGGAAGGGGGATTTGATTTGATTATGAAGGATTTGTTTTTATTTTAATGGATTTGATTTAATTTAATTGGATTTAATTTATTTGTGACATTTGTTTTAATGTTTTAATTATTTTGGATTGGGCTTGGGCGAAATGTGCTTTGGATGGGTGCGGGGTTTGGGCGTGTGATTGGTTCTTTGGTGGGCTTGGGCGTGTGATTGATGGTGTGTAGGCCAAGGATGAATTTTAAAACAGAGATCCAACGAGCGAACCCGAAGCTAAGCAAACGAATTAAATCCAACAAAGTATTGATTTTTGAATTTTCCCTTCTGACGTCTGTTTCCCACGACTTCCGCGACTTATCGGGTAGTGCCTCCATACGAGGCTCATCATCGGTACTTATGCAAAAATGCAGTGCCTACAAGGGGAAAGCATTACCGTCACAAAGATTGCATCCACAAAGAACATGACTGATCTGTTTACAAAGACCATGTCGACTAAAGTGTTTGAAGGTCACCTAGATGGTCTAAGATTACATGACATGTCCCATTTGCTCTAGTACAAGTGGGAGATTGTTGGGATGTATGCCCTAGAGCTGCATGTAATAAACAGTTTTATAGTTTTTGAAATAAAATGATGCATTATTCATTTATCAAAGTGTTTGTTTAATTTTCGCATATTATAAATTATCTAGAATACCCTAGATTACTTATGTGCCTTCAGATTTAATGTATGAGTGTCATACACAATAGGATTGAAGTCTGGAGTTAGTAATCTTAAATAGTCCATAGATAGCAAACAAAGCGGGTACTTTGTTTGTGGTTTATCTATAGTTGCGGTCCATTCTATATTTGTATGTTGACCTTAATCCGGGATCGTCCATGTAGAGACATGAGAATAGAGGCACCTTGTATGATGTGATCATATAGGACTCGACCCAGATGGAAATGACATTCTTATAACATTCGTTAAACAAAGAAAGTAATTTTGATATACTAGATGGTCATATATGGATTGATTTTAATCTTGAGTGTACTACAAACTTCTGCATGGCAGGCTATGTCCTTTGATTTACAAATGTGAGGTTGGTGTAGCAGTCTCGACCAATAGCTACGTACTTTGGGGGCATGGTCTGTTGTGTAGCTGGGCATATTTTACATAGATATGGAGTTTACTCCTTCTTGCGAGAAGTAGAGGAGTATCTTTCTTAATGATTGATTCGATACTTGAACAGTTAGAGTGCTCAAGTCTTTCTATTACGAATAGAAAGATTAAAATTCATAATCGTTATGAATAAATCGTTCATTAGAGAATCAATGGTACTTAAGGTAAAAATAATTAGAGGGATATAATGGAAATTATGATCTGGCTCTAATTACGAGATACTCGTGAAGGGTTAATCTATATGTAGTGACTATATCGATGGACACCGACTTGGTTCGGCTTAATATATCATATGCGGCAATGAGAGTGAAACTTTGAGTTTTTAGTGGAATAACCCGGAGTTAATAATTCAGAATAATTAATTAGGAGCTTAATTAATATTTCGAGATTATTGAAGCTCGGAACCGTAGATCTATTTGGTCCCCGTGCTAGCTCGATATACTATAGAGGATTTAATATAATTGGATAGTCCAATTGTAGACATTGCATTTTTGTATAAAGCCCAATGATGAGCCTCGCATGGAGGCACTACCCGATAAGTTGCGGAAGTCGCGGGAAAACAGACGTCAGAAGGGTTAATTCAGAAAATAAAAACATTATCAAGTTTAATTCATTTGTTTAGCCTCGGGTTCGCTAAATTGATCTCTGTTTTAAATGTTAGCCTCGGCCCAAAACTCCTGCAATCCATAAAAGCCCACATACCTATACACACCCATCCAAAACCCAAAACGCATACAACTCCCATTGGCTCTCCTTCACGGCACCAAAAACCCTAATAAGCTCTCTATCCCCCTCTCTCTCAACACAATGAACCATTAAAAACAAAACCCTAAGGACTCAACTCACAGCTCTCTTATTCCACAGACGATAATAGAACTAAACCCTAATCTTCACCTCTCTCAGCTCTCGGCAAACCACAAAGTAACATCCATTCACCGACTTCAACTAAGAACCCTCACTGACCGAGCACTCAAGACACAGCCAACCTACTCGTTAAATATTAAAAGACACAACCCACATGTACACTCGGCAAACAGCCCACAAAATAGACATCTTGCACATCCACAACACTCACACACGGTCTGCTCTCTCTCTTTGAAACATGCACATCTCTTCTCACACATCACTCACACACGGTCTGCTCTCTCTCAACCACTAAACACACTCATAAAAACACACACCACATGCCACACGTCTAACCATTTCACCGACAAAGGCCAAACCAACTTGCCCTCCACTAAGCCGAAATAGCCAACCATCAAACAAACAAAACTATACGCACATGTGAAGCATCAACCCTCACCTTGAACCAAAGTCCAACACATGCAAACTGTCATGGCGTGAGCAAAGAATATGAGCCACTAAAGGCATTAGCCCACTCACAAAGCAAACCGAACACAAACTTAACGCCCCTAAACCAAATACGAAGTAGCCTCTCACGTGAACAAAACAGAAGCCAAAACCAGTGAGCAAATAATCAATAAAAACACCCAAAATAGTCCCGAAACACTGCCCCATGCAGTCCCCAAGACAGTCCCAAAAACCATCCCAAAAACATCCTGAAAAACAGTAGCAAAACAAGAGAAATTGCGAAGGAAAACACTGAATCAGAAAACCCTGAAAATTTACAGAGCATTAACCCTTACAGCCACGGTGTAACGGACTTCCTAGAAGCAACTTAAAAGGTAAGACCTGAGGACACCCTTTGCTATTTATTTATCTTTTCAGTTATTTATTGTCATTCGTTCGCATGCATAATTATGTTCCATGTCTAATTTTTTTATTTATATTGGTTAATGATTGCGTACCATCTCTTGTGGTATATCGGATGGAAAACTAGACGTAAATTTTGTAGCCGAATCCGAATGGACGGTAGTGCGGTATGTACTTGGGATACAACTACACGTACCGCTTGAGAAACTTTCAAGCATGTGTTACATTTTGGTATTTAATTTTGTCTTTATTATTCCGCTATTTATTTTCTATGTATTGTTTGTTTGTTTATGCATTGTTAATCTTGGTGCGCATGGGCTAATCATGTGGGGTAAAGGTCCTCTGTTTGAGGGACATTCCTAAAGGCTACCTTTACCACGATGTTTTACCGCACCGGACGAAGTATGTTTGATTGAATGTGGAATACGTTCAGTCGGGCATACAAAGTCCCATATAGATGTCGGCCTTGGTCGCATCTCTTTTATTATTATGTTATTTACTTTTTGCTTGTTATTGCTTTATTTATTTACGCATTGCTATCTAGTGCTCATGGCTAATCACGTTGAGTTAAAGGTCCTCCATTTGAAGGAAATGTCGAAAGGCTACCTTTACCACGATGTTTTGCCGCGCCGGACGAAGTATGTTTGATTGAATATGGAATACGTTCAGTCGGGCATACGAAGTCCCATATAGATTTAGGCCTTGATCGCATCTCTTTTATTATTTCGTTATTTACTTTCCGCATATCGTCGCTTTGTTTGTTTATGCATTGTTAATCTTGATGCGCATGGGCTAATCATGTGGGGTAAAGGTCCTCTATTCGAGGGAAATGCCTCAAGGCTACCCTTACCACGATGTTTTGCCACGCCGGATGAAGTATGTTTGATTGAATATGGAATACGTTCAGTCGGGCATACGAAGTCCCATATAGATGTCGGCCTTGGTCGCAACTCTTTTATTATTCCTTCATTCATTTTTGCGTATTATTACTTTGTTTATTCATGCATTGTAACTTGATGCGCATGGGCTAATCATGTGGATTAAAGGTCCTCTATTCGAGGGAAATACCTAAAGGTTACATTTACCACGATGTTTTGCCGCACCTTTTATTATTCCGTTATTTACCTTGTGCATATCATTACTTTGCTTATTCATGCATTGTTACTTAATGCGCATGGGCTAATCATGGGGGTCAA
Source organism: Zanthoxylum bungeanum (assembly GCA_019454045.1). Lineage (NCBI taxonomy): Eukaryota > Viridiplantae > Streptophyta > Magnoliopsida > Sapindales > Rutaceae > Zanthoxylum > Zanthoxylum bungeanum. Next base: position 102,575 of record SKCR01039586.1, on the reverse strand, counting down.
AGGTCCTCTATGCGAGGGAAATGCCTAAAGGCTACCTTACCACAGTTCGCCGCGCCCTTCTTCTATTGATTTTGCTATTCATCTTTTTTTGTTGTTATTTTTTCACTTTTCATTTTCGCATTCATGCAGTGTTTATGCTTGAGTGTTGCCTCTCACGGTATATTGGATGTAAACCCATACATAAATTATGTAGCTGAATCCGAATGGATAGTAGTGCGGTCTGTACTTGGGATACAACTCCACATACCGCTTGAGAAACATTCACGCATGTGTTTGTGTCATTTCAGATACCACTTTGGTAATCCCGTTTGAATGCATTTCCAAACGCTACTCGAACGCATGCGTTCTGTTTACCATTCGAACGCGTTTCCAAACGCTACACGAACGCACATACAGTGAACATACCTCATTTCATCATATTTTATGCATGTTTGCTTCTTTGATATTTTCTTTTATATTATGCACTGGATTATCTGCCATTATTATTAGTATTTCTCTTTATTATTAATGCTTTTACTATTATTTATTTATATTTTCGCACTTCTTTGTTTAATATGTTTATGGGATCATGCGTTTGTTTTCATTTTATTTACGTTTATTGGTATGCAAACTTGGATGTTGATTAAATTATCTTGCATGTGTTGCATAAGACTTGGTTATACTATTGCATAAATCCTTTCATTACAATTGGCGTAAGTAAGGGACCATTCCGAACCCAACGGTTTGAGGTCTTCCATTGCGAGGGGTGAGTGCGGCCTTAAATCATTTCCCAGTTCACACTGGGTGGCGACTCCATTTATTTCTCCGTTTTAGTCCCCCGCGGGCTACTCTGTACTCCCGACCGGGCCGCCAACCCGGACAGCGTCGCACACCTCTGTGGCCATGTCTACAGTCTGGCGACTCCACTGGGCATAGAGAATCAGCCCCAAAATAATGTCTTGTAATGTATGTGGATTTTGTTTTAGGTAACCTTGTCTACAAGTGGGTTGGGACCAAAGGATTAATAAAACTTTCCAAACTAAAGTTGATTTAACCAAAGGTATTATTAGAGTTAGATAATGATTTGGTGTCTTCCTTCACTCACTACCTTTTTTATAGCCAAAACGAAAAGCTGTGAAGACATCTAGATAATCATTTACTCAAAGCTTACCTTAAAGCATATTTAAAGTGATGGACTAATTTGGAGGATCTATTGTTTATTCCTGTCACCAAGGCGATAAGAGCCTAAGAGGTATGGGTATTTAAGAGAGTTCGCTCCACCCTCCCTCTGGGGAATTTTCAATAGAGGAATCCATTTGACAGTTATTCATGCATTGTGAAGTCATTTTCGCTTGAAGCGGCAGATCGTTATATGGTATCATCACTCGTTGGCACGTACCATATGGTATAAAAAAGGTGCGCTCACTTGGTCGCTCGAACCCTTGAGTGGGGAAACCTAGTTGTGGGTAACCCTTCGCCGGCGGGAGCCTTTATCTATACTCTTATAAATCCGCATATGAACCATAGTTGCATGACCTATCGAAGCCACCCTTTATGTTTGTGTTTGGGACCATCATCATTTGGGTTCATTTGGACCTCTTTTTATGAGATGTGAACTTGTTGGGCCATTTAAACTGGGACGAGTTTGTGTCTTATGATGATTGGGCCAAAAGCTTTCAAAATGCCAATGGGCCACTTTGTGTTTGGGTCCCCTGTCATTTGAAGTTATTTAGCCACATTATCGCAAAAGTGTAAACCGGTTGGGCCTTTTTTAACTGGGACAAGTTTTCACCTCGCAATAATATGATTGAATGATTTGGAATAATAATTATTTGATATTAATTCGACAAAGACATTTAATCTTGGTACATCCGAAAACCCCAAGGGGATTTTAATTGCAAGTGGGAAGCGGAATAGAATTGACAGAAAGAAATTGTAAGCAGGCCCTGGGTCGACCAAAGACATTTGTAGGCAAAGGGCACCAAAAAGCACCAGCAATGCCTAACCCATCGGAATAGGAAATATTTCCATGCATACACGTCACATGCACGCAATCTTTGTCATGTTTTTGTTCGCAGGTTTTGAAGAAAAGCGGCCAAGACACACAGTTCAGGGAATAAAGCCCACAATCAACATAAGTTCGGGAACAAAGCCCAAGGAATAAAGCCCACAATCAATTCAGTTCAGGAATAAAGCCCACGATCAATATAAGTTCGGGAACAAAGCCCAGGGAATAAAGCCCACAATCAATTCAGTTCGGGAATAAAGCCCACAATCAACATAAGTTTGGGAACAAAGCCTAGGGAATAAAGCCCACAATCAATTCAGTTCGGGAATAAAGCCCACAATCAAACAAAAGTTTGGGAACAAAGCCCAGGGAATAAAGCCCACAATCAACAAAAGTTTGGGAACAAAGCCCAGGGAATAAAGCCCACAATCAATTCAGTTCGGGAATAAAGCCCACAATCAATTCAGTTCGGGAATAAAGCCCACGATCAACAAAAGTTTGGGAAAAAAGCCCACAATCAATTCAGTTCGAGAATAAAGCCCACATTTAACACGGTTTGGGAATAAAGCCCACACTTTCAATGCAGTTTTGGAACAAAGCCCAGAGATGGTTCGGGAACAAAGCCCATGGGGCAAGGCAGCTCACCATCAATTCAATTCAGCTCGGGAATAAAGCCCAGGGAATAAATGCCACTCTCAAAATAGTCCGAGAACCAAGCACAGAGATGGTTCAGGAACAAAGCCAATAGGTCAAAGCACCTCGCCATCCATTTAATTCAGTTTGGGAACAAAGCCCAAAAATCAAAAGTAGCTCACTCGGTGGTTCGGGAACAAAGCCCAGGGGTCGAAGCACCTCACCGTCAGATCAACTTAGTTTAAAGCATCTCAGAACAACCGGTAAGTTCGGTAACAGCTGGCGAGCCAGGTAAGTAAAAAAATACATGCATGACTTTGATAGGATTTTTACAGTCACACATTAGAAAAGTCCCATTAAAGCGGGTACGACTGTACACATTGTATTTTTGCATAAAGCTCGATGATGAGCCTTGCATGGAGGCACTACTCGATAAGTTGCAGAAGTCACGGGAAAACAGACGTCGGAAGGGTTAACTCAGAAAATAAATACATTATCAAGTTTAATTCATTTGTTAGCCTCGAGTTTACTCAATTGATCTCTATTTTAAATGTTAGCCTCGGCCCAAAACCCCCGCAACCTATAAAAGCCTACATACCTATACACACCCATCCAAAACCCAAAATGCATACAACTCCCATTGGCTCTCCTTCACGGCACTAAAAACCCTAATAAGCTCTATCTCCCCCTCTCTCTCAACACAATGAACCAGTAAAAACAAAACCCTAAGGACTCAACTCACAGCTCTCTCATTCCACAGACGACAATAGAACTAAACCCTAATCCTCACCTCTCTCAGCTCTCGGCAAACCACAAAGTAACAGCCCCTCACCGACTTCAACTAAGAACCCTCACTGACCGAGCACTCAAGACACAGCCAACCTACTCGTTAAATATTAAAAGATACAACCCACACGTACACTCGGCAAACATCCCACCAAATAGACACCTTGCACATCCACAACACTCACACACGGTCTACTCTCTCTCTTTGACACATGCACGTCTCTTCTCACACAGCACTCACACACACTCATAAAGACACACACCACTGACCGGCGTAAACACACACGTATAACGCAAGCGCACGTATCGTTCAAGTAGTATAAAAATATCGATCCCACGAGGACTTAATTCCTACTGTTGTTATTAATTGTTGAATCTATTTATTTACAAATATCTAATTAAATGGAGAAGAGAATGATTGATTGATTGGTTGAATGTGGTTTTACAAAATAAATAAATAAAAAGACAAAAGAAAATACTAAGGAAAATAACAAAAGACACAAAGATCTAGGGTCGTGAATCATTCTAATATCATTTAAAAGATGAAGTGGTTATTTTAAGTTTGTGTAATAAATCAGTTTACTAACCTGGAACACTAAATTATGCAAAAGCCTCTGTCGATGGTCAGACGCAAATACCCAGTTTAACCCAATTGAACCATATGTCTATGTTAACCAAATTATCTGGATTCATTAAGTTTAAGTTCCAATTATGGCTACCCCCGCCCGACAGGTATATTCCTATCCTGTAAGGAAATCTATTAAAGGGTTATCTATCCTCAAGGAAGATCGTGGGCTATTAAGTCTAAGGCTGAAACCTAAAATCCATATGTCTAGTTTATTTTAGATTTACCACATCAATCTTATTGGTGATCAGACAACAAGAAGCATTAAGCTTAGGACTCAATAAGTAAACCTTTAAATTACCCAAACTATAAAATAACCCTTTATAAACCGGTGATATTAGAATTCATCACAACCCCAGATAACTAACACATAACTAGGGCTAGTAAATACATAAAAGAAAAGGACATAAAGTAAAAATACTGAAAAGTAAAAGACATAAAGTAAAACTGAAAAGTAAAATAAAATAAAATGCTAAGGTAAAAGGAATTACTTTTACTACTACTAATTTAGATATCTCCCATAAAATAATATATAAACTTGTGATAATAATACCAACCGACCATATAGGCGGTATCCTGATTAAGTCAAATTAAGTCCAACCAGCCATAAAGGCGGAACCAAAATTAAATTGCCAACCGACCAATCTGGCGGTATCCTTTATTATTCAGGTTTAAACCAGATTAAAATGAATTACCAACCGACCATATCTGGCGGTATCCTTTTTAAGTCAATATTTTAAATAGTGAATATATTATTTTAAGGGAGATTAATCTAAATAGTAACAGTAAAAGAATTACATTTCACCCTAGCTGGAGAAGTTACCTCCTCATGGTAAATAGTAAAAACTGTAAAAAGTAAAAAGTAAAAATTAAATTACTATTATTACAAAAAGTAATTAAAATTATTTACAAAACTAAAAACTAAAAATAAAAAAAAAAACTAAAAACTAAAGAATCTAGAGAGAGAAGCTCTCTCTTTAGAAGGAATTGAAGAGAGAGGAAGGTACAATGAATTCCGAAATCTCGAGCTCAATTTATAGGCCTCGGTAGGATCCAGCGTCGCGACGCCAGGACCTCAGCGTCGCGACGCCGGATTTGACGACGTGGCACGCTCTGGTTCGCTGGTTTGAAGATTCTGGATAAGATGATAAGGTGACACGTGGCAGAGTGGTTGGGCTTCAATTATTGTGACACGTGGCGGCTTCTGATTGGTCGCTGAGATTGTTATCCGCCACGTGTCAGATAAGGATAGGATATCCAATAATTGATGCTGACGTGGCGCTGACTTGGTTGACCTTGAGACGTGGCGGATGATGTGGCGTGACACATGGCGAAGTCGACTTTTTGACCGATGACATGGCTGATGACGAGGCGACACGTGTCAACTCTGAGTGTCGGCAGCATATGATGATGACACGTGGCACGGCGCACGTTAGCAGGTCGGCTGTGATGGTGACACGTGGCACGTCGCATTTTAGCAAAGTCAAACTTTTCTCAGATTCTGATTTGTGGACCCGGCGCACGTTAGCACTGTTCGGCGCATTTTAGACGTCGCGACGCGGAAGTCTGGGCGTCGCGACGCGCAAAAGACCAAAATATCCCTGTTGACGCATTTTTGTCCGTTTTTGCCCCAAATTGCCTCCAATGCTTTCCAAACTTTATTTATCTACAAAATAACACAAAACATATCAAAAAGTTCACAAAACTCAAGAAACTATACAAAATTTTAGGTTAAATGAGTGGGAAATAGTGATATAAATCTCACTCATCAACCACAAGCCACATGTATAACTCTTTCACTGACAAAGGCCAAACCAACTTGCCCTCCACTAAGCAGAAATAGCCAACCATCAAACAAACAAAACTATACGCACACGTGAAGCATCTGTAGGGGTTATTTAGGGGGTGAGTCCGGTAACGCAGCGGAAGCGGTGAAAATCCGATTTTCAGATTTCAAAACTTTTTCTCGGATTAATTAAATAAACATATTTATTTAATATTCCAATAATCAAATTATGAAAATAAATTCAATAAAACAATTTTAAGTGAATTTACCGAAATACCCTTGCTTTGTATTTTTGTCCGTTTTAGTCCGAAATTGATCCAATCAATTTTGAATGATTCTAAATCATTTCTAAAATGAACTTATGATGTTCAAAACATCAAAACACCAAAGCAACCAAAATCCCCAAAATTCCTTCTCAAGGCCGTGAGCCTCACTTGGTGCCCAATTTGACCATTTGGTAATTTCATGTCTCAAAACTCATCTAAATGAAATCCAATCAACATGAAACTTTGCATGCATCATATACACACCCAAATGCTCAACATATATGAAAACCCCCAAATTTGGAATTAGTTAAAAACCCTAATTTTTCAATTTCCTCAAATTGGACAAATTAGACCAATACATTAAATCAATTACTTCAATCATCATTCTTCCATCCAATCCAAGTCTCAACACAATGAAACAACTCAAGATCAAATCTAGGTCATTTAAGAGTGGGTCAATAACTCTAGATTAGCAACATGGTTTCAAAAACCTTAAAAGAATGTTTATAACTACAATAGTTACAACCTTTCTTCATTACACATGCTCAACACTTTCAACCAAATATCCATCATCAAAAACACAAGAAATAATGAAAAGAATAACTAAGAACATCACAAGATGTTGCCTAGATCCTAAGGAACAAATTCCTTTCTAATAGTAAGTTTGAAAAACTTACAAAATCCAAGCTTTTCTTTAAGTTTTTCCTTTTCTCCTTCACTTGCTTTCTTTGTTTTCTTTAATGGTGTTTCTTGTAAAGTGTATTAGGTTAACTTAATGAAATGAAAATGAAAAAATTTATATTAAGGCAAAAATATGCCTTGGCCGAAATTGCATATACCAAATCCAGAAATTATAATTTCAATTTCATTTCAATTATCATTATATCAACTTGCACAAATATTATAAACTACTTTATTAGATATTTATTTTGGTCAACAAATGCAACTAATGTCATTTACTTTAAATATCCTAATGTAAGATATTTATATTTTAATTAATTTAATCATTTAACAATTAAATAATTAATTAATTAATCAAATACAAATATATTAAATATATGTATAATATTTACATTAAATATTAAAAACATATATTCATTTAGGAAATAAGTCAAATAACTCATTTTGACTATTAATTAATGTGTATTTAAATTAATCAAGTATTAAATGTAAATACACAATAATTAAGGAAATGACTATCTAGTCTCTTTAGCATGTATCTTGCGTTTAACCATTAAACGACTTTATACATAATCAATATTATTTATTTATGTTGCTCTAGTGCTCAACGAGTATGTTTCATTATTGAGACTCTCTAGGTTCAGGTATATCCGTCACGAAATCAAATTTCGTGTCCATAATCTATCCACCCGTAGATTATGACGATCACGGATAATCTCGCTGAACCATACAGGTCGAGGTCATGGCAAATGTATAATTCCTCCGTCACAGGTATCCGGATAAATCCCAGAGATATAGATGTAAACGTCAAATCTCTATCGGGATTATCCAGTCGACTATTCTATTAGCAATCTCAAAAGAATGTTTAGAACTAGCTTCTAAACTTTACCACGGGCCCATGGTTTTATCTGATTGCTAATCATATGGACTACCTATGCTCTGGTACACAGAACTGACAGATCCTATCTTGATACACATAGGACACCCTGAGGATCTATCTACACCCAACGAACAGGCGGAGGTCTGATCTTAATAGATCGGTGACGTGACTGCCGTCTAAGTGTAGAAGATGTCTCATGTGCCCATAATGGCATCTCAAGTCTAAGAATCACAAGTGCTACTCAACCCAAGAAGATTCTTATTGACGCTGGTGTACCATCCATAAAGAATCTTCGGTGAGTCGTTCAGTGTTTATCCGCTATAAACACCTGCACGTCTATACTAGTCTACAGGACTAATGGTTCATTGAGAAACCATTGGAATCATATATTCCAGTATACGACATGTACCGGTCTCAACGGGTTTACTATACTGACCAAGTAGTGTAAACCTTGACCAGGAACTGTCTGAGAATGACAACGTCATGATACATCTCAATGTCCGTTGCGACGCTTTTGCAACTATATCATGACTAATCATTCTAGGTTCATTACGTCTTTACCATATAGAAAGATAGATTATATTATAGAAACTGCATATATTATTCATAATAATAATGTTTTACAGAAGTATTTAACAGAAATACAACCGGGAATTGGCGCTCTGAGCAACCAACCCCAATAAAATCTCCCACTTGCTCTAGTGCCAATATCGATTGTATCTAATACCCATCGACTCCACGTGTTTATCAAACAACTTCGGAGGTATGGCCTTCGTCAGCGGGTCTGCTACATTATCTTCACTCGGTACCTTGCACACGACAATATCCCCTCGCGACACGATCTCTCGAATGATGTGGTACTTGCGTTCCACATGCTTCGACTTCTGATGCGCCCTCGGTTCCTTTGCTTGCGCAATGGCTCCAGTATTATCACAGTATAACGAAATCGCATTCTCGATACTTGGGACAACTCCCAATTCTGTGATAAAATTCTTTATCCACACAGCCTCTTTTACAGCTTCAGAAGCTGCAATATATTCCGCCTCAGTGGTGGAATCAGCTGTCGATCCCTGTTTGGAACTCTTCCAACAAACTGCACCTCCGTTAAGGGTAAAGACAAATCCAGATGTAGACTTTCTATCATCGGGATCCGATTGGAAATCGGAGTCTGTATACCCATTAACCTGCAGTTCGTTTCCTCCATATATTATTAACTTATCCTTAGTACCTTTAAGATACTTTAGGATATGTTTAATGGCCATCCAATGGTCATTACCTGGATTGGACTGATATCGACTAGTTACGCTAACAGCGAAACTGATATCAGGCCTCGTACATAACATGGCATACATTATGCTACCCAAACACGAAGCATAAGGTTGGTTAGACATTCTAACCTTCTCATCTTCTGTTTGTGGACACATCTTCTTGGAAAGATGAATCCCATGTCTGAACGGTATGTTTGCTGTCTTACAGTTACCAAAGCTATACCGTTCCAAGATCTTATCTACGTACGTTGATTGGGATAACCCAATCAGCCTCCTTTGTCTATCTCTATAGAGTTTTATCCCTAAAACATAGGAAGCTTCTCCCAGGTCCTTCATGGAGAAATTCTTACAGAGGTACGCTTTGACGCTTTGCAACATACCTAAATCATTCCCAATGATTAGGATGTCATCAACATATAGGACTAAAAATACGACCATGCTCCCACTGGCCTTCTGATACACACAGGATTCTTCCGAATTCATGAGAAAACCAGACGATCTAATAATCTCATCGAATCGAAGATTCCAACTTCGTGAAGCTTGTTTAAGTCCATAAATGGACTTCTTAAGCTTACATACCATACCCGAGGTTTCGCTAGATGTGAAACCTTCTGGCTGTTCCATATAGATTTCTTCATCAAGAAATCCATTTAGAAAAGCCGTTTTGACATCCATTTGCCAAATCTCGTAGTCATGATACGCAGCTATAGAAAGCAAAATCCGGATAGACTTAAGCATTGCTACCGGCGAAAAAGTTTCATCATAGTCGACGCCAGGTCGCTGCGTGTAACCTTTTGCTACCAGTCGGGCCTTGTAAGTTTCAACCTTACCGTCAGGCCCGCGCTTCCTCTTGTAAACCCATTTACAACCGATAGGAACAATTCCTTCGGGAAGCGGAATCAAGTCCCAAACTTGATTTTCATGCACTGAGTCTATCTCGGATTTCATGGCACTTTGCCATTTCACGGAGTCGATGTCCAACATCGATTCTCTATAGGTGAAAGGATCTGTCTCGTCAACTAAGAGAACATCCAGACTCTTTTCTTGTATCAAATACAAGCGTTCAGGAGGTCTAGATACCTTTTCCGACCTACGGAGTGTGTGTGTTGAAGGTCCTTCATCTACTTGAACTTCAGGTTCCTCCGTTGGTTCGTTGTTTTCAGGTTGGACTGCATCAAGCTCAACCTGTCTATGATCACCTCCTTCTGACAAAAATTCTACTTCTAGAAATTTTGCGAAGCGAGCTACGAACATATTTCGATGCTCGGTATCATAGAACAGATATCCCCTCGTGTTCGAGGGATATCCAACAAACCTAAGCTTTTGCCCTCGAGGCGAAAGCTTACTTTGCTGAGTTACCCTGACATAGGCAGGACAACCCCAAACCTTCATATAATTAAGATTCGGTCTCCTACCGAACCATATCTGATACGGTGTCGTAGGAACAGCCTTTGAAGGAATCTTATTCAAAAGATGTGCGGCTGTTAAGAGACAGTAGCCCCATAAGTAATAGGGCAAATCTGTGAAACTCAACATCGATCGGACCATATCCAATAAAGTCCGATTTCTCCTTTCAGATACACCATTGTGCTGTGGTGTACCTGGAGGAGTATATTGAGCGAGAATCCCATTCTCCTTCATAAAATCCATGAACTCACCACTCATATATTCACCGCCTCGATCTGATCGAAGGCATTTAATATATTTACCAGTTTGTTTTTCTACTTCATTTCGGAACTCTTTGAACTTTTCAAAGGTTTCCGATTTATGTCGCATCAAATACACATAACCGTACCGTGATAAATCATCGGTAAAGGTAACGAAGTACGAATAACCACTGTGAGCAGTTTGACTTAGTGGACCACATACATAAAAATGTACGAGTTCCAGTAAGTTAGTGGCACGATGTCCAACACCAGAAAATGGGGCTTTGGTCATCTTACCCTGAATACAGGATTCACAAGTTGGATAGGATTCAATGGTAAGATCTGATATCAAACCATTCCTAACCAATTGGGTAAGGCGTTTAACGCCAATTGACCAAGTCTCATATGCCAAAGTTCAGTATTATTAATTACAGGTAAACTACGTTTATTAACTCCAGTACTTAATATATCTTTTGAAGTTTGCAATGTATAATGACCATGCTGGTTTGGACAACTAAGGATCTGAATATTATTTTTATCATAAATACAAAGAACTGTTCTTAATATTAATACAAAAGCCTTCTGTATCTAATACAAAAAGTGATATAATATTAGCGACACATCCCGGTATAAAATGACAGTCATTTAACAAAAGTGTCTCATTCGGTAATGAGATCTCGCATACTCCCACTGCAACTGCATCCAAAGAGTCTCCACTCCCGAATCGCAACTGCATCTCTCCAGGCTTCAGTTTCTTACTTTCCTTCAGCACCTGCAACGAATTGCAAATGTGAATGGGACAAGCAGAATCTAAAATCCAGCTGGATGTAACGGCTTCACAAGCCAAAGATAAATCAATAACTGGAAAAATAAAAGTACCTGATGTAGAAGCTCTGTCTCTCCTCATTTGGGCAATGTAATCAGGACAGTTCCTTTTCCAGTGCCCAACTTTGCCGCAGTGGTGGCATTTGTCTTCAGAAGCCCTTTTGGGCTTTGCAATCTTCGCCTGTTGTTGAGGACCAAAAGCCTTCTTCTTCTTCTTGCCTTCTTGTTCTTTCCTTGGACCATCCTTGGGAAGAAGCCGAAAGAAAAGTAGTTCTAGGAGGGCGAGTCGGTACTACCTTCTTAAGGTCCTCTTTTACCGTGAGCAACATCATATGTAGCTCTTGGTAGGTACAGACAGTCCCGTGCATGTGAAGTAAGTACATCACGAACTGGCGAAATGAAGCTGGCAGTGAACCAAGAATGACACTCCTACCGAGAATGTCATTCAAGATGAGATTATGTTGCCTCAATTGATCGATCAAATCGATCATCTGAAGAACATGTGGGCTGACACTCTGCCCCTCATCCAGACGCGCATGGAACAGTTCCATGGCGACTTTGTGAACAATAACTTGTTCCTGGTTCTCAAACGATTGTCTCAATCGCGTCATCATACTATAGGAATCTAACATACCATAGTACTGTTGCTTGAGTTTCGGAGACATTGAACTAAGGATGTATGATTTAACCCTTAAATCATCATCCTTCCAAGTTTCAAAAACTTGGCGTTCCTCCTCCGAAGCATCCGCACCCACTGCAAGGGGCAACGGACCCTCAAGAACATAACCCATCTTTTCGGAATCGAGGACAATCCTCAAATCCAATTCCTAGTCTGCAAAGTTCTCAGCGCCTTTCAGTTTGTTCGCATCAAGCAAACGCGCAAACTGATTTGTGGATTGTCCCGCCATCGCCAATCTATCATATAGATCACGAAAAACGTTAGCAGAAATTAAGCAGTTTCATATAATTTCATAAGCATAAACTAGATCATGGATTTTTAATCTAATATGCCCCTCCCACTAAATCATGCAATACTGTAATCCCAAAACAGAATACAAATATTTAATAATAAATTAAATACTAATAGTGAAAAGTGGATCCCGTGAATATATTTCGGCTCACAGCAGAGGCACGGTCTCGCCTACGTATATTCATCAGGTAGACAACTCATTTGTCAATCATTCACTAATGACTCCTAAGTACCCGGTCCTGGCCGTTTCTCGTTGTCGCTGCGAAGGCAGGCCCACAAGGAGACGTACCAAGGTTAAACTCGCCAATGATAAACTCAAGTTACTTACGTAATCCTGACAGCTAGGGCACGTTCAGAATTCTGCTTTCGCTTGAATTTATCTAGTATCTGATATACATCCGGTATAATAAAAATCTTTATCGGCTACATCCTCACAGCAGAGGCACGGTCTCGGATGTAGTCACAAAGAGATATTCATAAACCGTATTGACAAGACGGACCATATAACATGCATCAATTACATAATTACATTTAAACCTTATTATTAGGGATTTTCCGCTAAGTGTCATACACCCTAAATCTAACCAGTTTAGATCCTAATAAGCATGCACAAAGTCAAGAAAACATGATTAAACATTGATTCAATGAAGGCTAATCATATTAGGTGGCCTAGAATCAGACTCGCTCTGATACCATTTTGTAGGGGTTATTTAGGGGGTGAGTCCGGTAACGCAGCGGAAGCGGTGAAAATTCGATTTTCAGATTTCAAAACTTTTTCTCGGATTAATTAAATAAACATATTTATTTAATATTCCAATAATCAAATTATGAAAATAAATTCAATAAAACAATTTTAAGTGAATTTACCGAAATACCCTTGCTTTGTACTTGGGATACAACTCCACGTACCGCTTGAGAAACTTTCAAGCACGTGTTACATTTTGGTATTTAATTTTGTGTTTATTGTTCCGCTATTTATTTTATATGTATTGTTTCTTTGTTTATGCATTGTTAATCTTGATGCGCATGGGCTAATCATATGGGGTAAAGGTCCTCTGTTCGAGGGAAATGCCTAAAGGCTACCTTTACCACGATGTTTTGCCACGCCGAACGACGTATGTTTGATTGAATGTTGAATACGTTCAGTCGGGCATGAAAAGTCCCAAATAGATGTCGGCCTTGGTCGCATCTCTTTTATTATTATGTTATTTACTTTTTGCTTGTTATTGCTTTATTTATTTACGCATTGCTATCTATTGCGTATGGGCTAATCACGTTGAGTTAAAGGTCATCCATTTGAGGGAAATGCCTAAAGGCTACCTTTACCATGATGTTTTGCCGCGCCGGATGAAGTATGTTTGATTGAATGTGGAATACGTTCAGTCGGGCATACGAAGTCCCATATAGATGTCGGCCTTGGTCGCATCTCTTTTATTATTTCGTTATTTACTTTCCTTATGTCGTCGCTTTGTTTGTTTATGCATTGTTAATCTTGATGCGCATTGGCTAATTATGTGGGGTAAAAGTCCTCTATTCGAGGGAAATGCCTAAAGGCTACCCTTACCATGATGTTTTGCCACGCCGGACGAAGTATGTTTGATTGAATGTGGAATACGTTCAGTTGGGCATACAAAGTCCTATATAGATGTCGGCCTTGGTCGTATCTCTTTTATTATTTCGTTATTTACTTTCCGCATGTCGTCGCTTTGTTTGTTTATGTATTGTTAATCTTGATGCGCATGGACTAATTATATAGGGTAAATGTCATCTATTCGAGGGAAATGCCTAAAGGATACCCTTACCACGATGTTTTGCCATGACGGACGAAGTATGTTTGATTGAATGTGGAATACGTTCAGTCAGGCATACAAAGTCCCATATAGATGTCGGCATTGGTCGCATCTCTTTTATTATTCCGTCATTCATTTTTACATATTATTACTTTGTTTATTCATGCATTGTTACCTTATGCGCATTGGCTAATCATGTGGATTAAAGGTCCTCTATTCGAGGGAAATGCCTAAAGGCTACCTTTACCACGATGTTTTGCCGCGCCTTTTATTATTCCGTTATTTACCTTTTGCACATCATTACTTTGCTTATTCATGCATTGTTACTTAATGCGCATGGGCTAATCATGTGGGTCAAAGGTCCTCTATCCGAGGGAAATGCCTAAAGGCTACCTTACTACAGTTCACCGCGCCCTTCTTCTATTGATTTCGCTATTCATCTTTTTTTTTTGTTATTTTTCACTTTTCATTTTTGCATTCATGCCGTGTTTATGCTTGAGTGTTGCCTCTCGCGGTATATCAGATGGAAACCCAGACATAAATTCCGTAGCCGAATCCGAATGGACGGTAGTGTGGTCTGTACTTGGGATAAAACTCCACGTACCACTTGAGAAACATTCACGAATGTGTTTTTTTCATTTCAGATACCACTTTGGTAACCCGTTTGAACGTGTTTCCAAACGCTACTCGAACGCATGCCTTATGTTTACCGTTCGAACGCATTTCCGAACGCTACACGAATGCTCATACAGTGAACATTCCTCATTTCATCATATTTTATGCATGTTTGCTTCTTTGATCATTTCTTTTTATATTATGCACTAGATTATCTGCCATTATTATTAGCATTTCTCTTTATTATTAACATTTTTACTGTTATTTATTTATATTTTCGCACTTCTTTGTTTAATATGTTTATGGGATCATGCGTTTGTTTTCATTTTATTGAAGTTTATGGGTATGCAAACTTGGATGTTGATTAAATTATCTTGCATGTGTTGCATAAGACTTGGTTATATTATTGCATAAATCCTTTCATTACAATTGGCGTAAGTAAGGGACCATTCTGAACCAACGGTTTGAGGTCTTCCCTTGCGAGGGGTGAGTGCGGCCTTAAATCATTTCCCAGTTCACACTGGGTGGCGACTCCATTTATTTCTCCGGTTTAGTCCCTCGCGGGCTACTCCATACTCCCAACCGGACCGCGAGCCCAGACAACGTCGCACACCTCTGTGGCCTTGTCTACACCAATTATATACTCACAAAGGTATAAATATTATTAATATGATTAATAATATATTTTGTCACACTTGGAACTATATGTTAAAATTTTAATAAATGTTTTATTAAATATTTGATATTTAATTACATGAATTAAATTATATAAAGATATATTATGTAAGCTAAATTTGGAATTTCCAAATTTTAGGTTTTGGAAACCCTTGGCTTTATTTTAGTAGTTACACCTTTTTGAAAGGTAATAACTATTTAGTTTTGTAACATATAATTCCATTATGGAAATTAATATTGCATGTTACAAAATTAATAAATAATATAAAGGCTTGGCCGATTTTTTGATGGAGGAAAAATGAAGGGATTTGTTATATTTTGTAAAATTAAACCCTAAGTATAAAAAGGAAAATTGTTTTTATTTTTTAAGAAAAAAAGCCTTTCATTCTAACCCTAGCCTCAATATTCTTCTTCTCCAAATCCTCTCAAGTTGTTGAGAAAACAAAAAAAGAACAAAAGATAAATAAAAATAAAATAACAAAAGTTGTTGTGTAATTAAATCTCTAAAACGTTTAGGGATTATTTTGTGAGTCTTGCCCACACAAGTTTCCATTGGTAATGAGATATAATTCGAAAGACTTTGTGGTGTCGAACAAATCTTCATCTCCATCTCTTTCTTGTTGTTCACGGTAGTGAGCACTATTTTTGCTCATTGCCGCCCCTTTACTTGGAGAAACGGAATTCGGTTTGGTTTCGTTTTAATCCAGTTTTTTTGGGGAACATTTTATGATGTTTTGGGGTTGTGTTGGGGCTATTTTCAAGTTAAAAATTAGAACCAAACACAGCCACTGTCTGCTCATTTCAGGGGCTGTTTCGGCAGTGCACTGTGTGCGTATCGGGTCCAAAACAGTCCAGTTTTTGTCCGGATGTTCGGGGCTGTTCGGGGACTATTCTGGAGATGTTTCGGGGCTGGAATTTTATCTAAAACTGAAGTAAAATTTCAGTGGGTGTGGCAGTAGCATTCAGAAATTAAAGGAGAAGATTTTCAAGTCCGATATGTGTGCCTAAACCGTTTCCGCTGCACAAGGAAAGTGTTTCCTACAATTCTTTCTAAAAATCTTTCATAAAATTGTCGTTCTGAAAATCTCATCTAGAAAACAACTGACGTATGTGGGCATTACGTATCATTGTCCCCCCACACTTTATTAGTGTCTTGGAGTGTTACGTCTTGTCGTCCCCCAAGTCACTGACCTAGAGACATGAGCGCTAATTAATAATGTCATCCTAGCTCTGAAACTAGGATCTAGAGGTGTCATATAGTGGACACTACATGTGCACATATTTGTTGTATCCATCAATTCCATAATCCGTCAATTCCAAATTCTCTGAGACTGGATTTTTCCCCAAATCCATAGAGAAAATCATAATAAAAAACTCATCTCAAAATATCAAAAGCATAATAACATTTCTCAACTGGTCCAAAAATATTTATACTCATCAAAATATTTTGGCAAATTGGTCTCATCTCAAAATATAACTTAAACATAAATAATTTTTTTTTAAATTTATAAAATCAATAAAACATTATGAAAATAGAATATACATGCACATATTTGGAAACTAACTGGCACTACTTCATGATGTCGAAAAAAAATCGTTGTTTCTGCCAATAATTAGGCGTGAGAATTAGCTTAAGGGTACCGAAATCTTCATTGTTAGCGTGAAAGAGAGAGATGATCCAAGCTTGCTATTTTTCTATCTAGAAAATTCGTGAGAAGCTAAAGAAAGATGAAGGTGAATAGTATCCAAGGGTGTTTAAAACTTTTGGGGATGTATTTATTTATAATAGAATATTAGTTTTCATTTACTCACATGGTGAAATTACTAGATAAATCAATAGCTACTACTGTAACAACAGTAAAAATTGACTTACTTTTATTCTAAATTTGGGAAACTTCTCAACATAAAAATTATGCGTCTTGGTCTTATCTTTCCGACGATATAAAATTCACTAAAATTGGACAATGTATGAAAATGTTATAGCTAATATACTAATTGTTGTATGGTATGGAACGGAAAAATAATTTGTATCAGAACTGCAAAAGATTTATCGAACTTCCAGAAAAATAATTCCACAGGCATATCCAGACCCGTTCATGATTTATATCACATATCACATCATGCACACCAAAGCGGTCGTCGGAATTTATGTCAAAATTACCGGGCTCCCCCCTTAAATATGATTCATCCTCGAAATCTACTTAGACCTGAGATTCCATGATGCTGAGTAACTTACCATAACTTATTCAGATCTACATGCTTTTTCATAACCTACCAATTACCAACTGATTGTATTTTTTTAAACAAAACTGATTCACCAACTATTACACGCTACAGTATGATGGTATACCCTATACTATTATTTTATCATATGATGATGTGATTTACATGTTAGACCTTGTCTGTCATGAAGTGGAAGTCATAACTGAGGTAGTAGTTCACCATGGACTCATGTAATATGATTTGGGGATAAAAAGAAAACTTGTGGCATGAACTGGAATATGCTTTCTTGTCATGGATTTGGCAGATATTTACTTGTATGCGTGGATCCGTTTTTTTGTTATATGTTAGCCCGCATCGTCTAGATTCAGTTAAATTTGATAATTCAGTTTTCAGTCAAGCTGACTAGTAAGCATACCTTATTCTTCGTATTACCTTATTTTTTGCATGATACATCTTACCATGCTTGTATAATACGTGGCACTACAAGAAAAAAGGCTTTTACTGATACTAAATTAGTGTCAGTAAAGGGTTTTACTGACGCTATATAAATGTGTCAGTGTTGCCGCAGCCAGAAATCACTGACACTAGTTTCTAGTGTCAGTGATTCTAGTGTCAGTAAACGTTAATACTGTAGTATCAGAAAATTAATGACACTATGGTATCAGTAATCTCTCACACTATTTTAGTGTCAGTAAATTATTGACACTATATCATCAGTATTTAGTGATACTATAGTGTCAGTAAATTTTGTTACTACAGTATCAGTATATCGCATATATTTGATTTTTAGTGTCAGTAATTATTGTTACTATAGTATCAATATCCCATCAATATCTTTTAAAATTTAAAAATCGTATTATTTCACAATTATATTTCTTATTTTTTGTAATAAATTAATCATAAAATATATATATATATATATATATACCAACTCAATGAATAAAAACTAAAAAATTACATTATATAAAATTCGCAATATAATAGATTAATCGTATTAATCAATTCAACAGTATCACATGATGAATACAAAAACTCCATAGACAATCTTTAAATTAACATATATATATTTCAAAAACTACTCTTAAAGTCCCATCAAAATGTCATGCCCCCACCAAAATTCATGATACTTGTTGAGAAGCCTGCAACAATCCCCCAACAATATGATATCTGGCACAAAATCTGAAATTATAAACCAAATGTTAAGAATTAGATGGACTTCCTAAAAAAATCGATATCTTCATAAATAAAAACATTAAATACATCCAAATAAAAATACAAAATATAACCCTAATCTAATTTTTGTCACATAAGCACTTATTGACAATAACCATACCAACAACCTAAGAGCATGCATATAAAAAACCAAATGGCATCAATAATAACAAGGATCATGAACCAGATGAAGTTTATCAGATGACATGATCTAATACTGTTTCCAATGCAGGAAGCAAATCAAGATGACAAGATAGTTGTTCATTATGGAATTCCTGGAAACTAAAAGTTCAAAGCTCAAAATGTACTAGAATGTAACATTCCAGGTAATTGCCATAAAAATAGATGAGATAAACATGTTAGATCTCAATATATCAAATACTGCTTCCATAGCATTCATGCTGCACCTCAAAGCACATCAGATGACAGGTGCCATATCCCCCAAAGGTTTCAACAAGTATCAATCAGAACATGGCAAAACTTCATCAGGTAAAAAACTATCTCCAAGTTCATGTCTGACATAGAGAACATCGAGACACTGTTAATAGAATATTTTACATCATGATTGTTTTAACTTTCAAGTCTCAAAGCAATCTTACCCACTAGCAAAACTCACAAATAAAACAAATTAACCCACCAAATTAAACCCATCAGGGCATAAAACTGAAATAAAAGATATGATTCATATTGCTTTCACTGAAGTAAAAAATCTGGGAAAAAATTCTAAGCTAAAAGTAGAAACAAGAATGTATTAATTTACAGAAAAGAGAAATACCATACTACTTCATTAACTCAACGAACAATAGCTATGTTGTCCTTGTCATTTGTATTCTGCAAGAATAGAAGATTTCCAATATGTCATGAATTAAAGTGAAAAAATAGGAAGTAATAATCACCTCTGTAAAACATGTCCTTGTAATTACCTCTTCATTATACTGTGTGATTATATGTGCAACATATATTGCCCAATCATCACGGAGTTGCGTTATATCTTCCAGAGTGTACTCATTAATCCCCTTGAACTTTAAAATATTTATAAGTTAGAATTTTAAACAGTAAGATATCTTAATTGACTAGTGATAAAAACTTAACTATTGTTAACTTACATTGTCTTTTAGAATGTTCACATTTGTTACAATTTGCTGCATGTATTTCATCACATAATAACCGCATTCAAAACTTCCAGGCTGCATTGGACACTATAAAAAAGAATTATCATATCAATATTAGTTCATTTAGACATATTCTAAATATTCTCATTGTTGCATATCACAAAATATATATATATTCATAACTTTGTACCTTCACAGATACCCAAGTCACACTACCGCTCTTATTATTAGAATGTAAAGATTGATACACTCTAATTCCCCTACAAAAAATTATAATTGGATATCACATAATAATGAAACAATAAACCCAATGTTAAATAAAGAGAAAACAACTATAACTTAACTGATTAACAATTTGCATCAACTCATCAGTAGGATTATTCCCCTTAGGATCCAGATAATATATCGTGCGTCGTACTATGTCAATTGCAAGAAGCACCCAGTGAAAGCTAAATAAGAAAGAAAGGGTAATAAAAATCTGGATTACATAACTTGAAATTGAATACTAAAAAAATTAAAAAATTATTACCTTGGGTTGTATGGGATCAATATGATTTGCCCCAACTCTATCATACCTAACAGTTTTGAAATGTATTGAGGTCCTTCTTTGAAAGCAACCTTTGATGGACGTATCATCTCAAAATTTCCAAACTGAACTGGTTTGGCAGTTTCAGTTTTATCCATCTCATCGTATAAGTGCCTAAGACAAGATAAACATAAAAACAAAGTATATCTGTGAAAGAGCTATGATCTTTATCACATTGCTCATACGCATCTTGAACCATATCAACTACATCACTATAGTCATGACATCTGAAACTTTGACTTTGTGGAAGGTCTTGGCAATTTTCAGAAGGAGATACAGGTTTAGATTCACCATGCCAAGTCCAAACTAAATACGTTTGGAGAAAGCCTTTCTGAAACAAATGAAGCTTCACCTCTTTAGGAGTATGAAACTCCATATTGCAACAACGGGCGCAAGGACATCTAATTAACACATTCGATTTTCAGAATTAAGAATTGCAAACTCCAAGAATTCATCAACTCCAACACGATATTCACTGGAAAGTCTATCACAATATATCCATTTTTTGTCCATTTTACGTACCTAACCTGTTCATAATATGTACCTTGTCGATGTAAGTTTATAAAATTTTCATAATTAGTTTCAAAGTTTAAAGAAAACATACATTAGAGTAAAATAACGAAGAAATTGGCTTGAATACATTAGGTTAAAACAATGAGCAAACAGTTTATTATATCTTTAGTGCTTAGATTCATAAGTTGTTGTTTTTTTTTCAGTTTATAAGTTTGAATGCCATGTGGCCATGCACAATCCCAGTAACGTACTAGATAGAAACAAAAGGGAAACAATCACCCAAAAACCGGCATGCTAAGTCAAAGATAAGCCGAAGCATAACAATACATAACATTAAACTTCAACACATAAACTATCAAAATAGGCATCACACATAGGAATCACTAAAGAACTGTACAAGCCCTTCAATTACCTCCATAAGATGCACTAACTTAATATAGAAAATCATAAAATTTTGTGTACCTTTCCACTTTGAGGACTGCCCGAGCACTTGGTGGTATTATAACTTTTTGAAGCGTGCTTTAAACAATGATCCTGTGAAACTTCTTTTGTTAGAAATCTACTTTTTACATTTTGATAATATTACCAACAGCTCTATATGTCAGTTCGAAATCTACATAAATTCTAGTAAAACCAGACATGAAACTCTGACCATCAAAATTTGGCCATGATGAGAAGCTCGCAAACCGTTATGCTGGATTTGGAAGAACAGAATACTTTGTAAATCAGTAAGGTTGTAAAACATTAAACATTAAACAATCACCTTATCACAGCAAGTGAGCAACTGAATTAGATTATAAACCCCACCAAAATTCTTGTCCAGAAAGCTCTGCAGATGGGTTATGCAATTAAGTAATATCAAACTCCCTATAACTTGTGAAAGAAAGTGTAGTCCCAGCAGCCTCCATGACTTTTTCGAAAAGTTTAGTCCACCAAATGAACAATAAAGATAAATGCAAAGCCAATAAAAGATGAGCTCTAGTCAACAAAGTTGAGTAATATAAGGAAGAGAAAGCATACACAAATAAAAATAGAATTCCAATGACAAATAATGGAGGTGAGACGTAACAGTCAACAGGTTATGCCAGCAGATCTACATTGACAGTGACTAGCAATCAATGTCAAGAAAACCTACAAAAGCTAATGACCATAATCTGTGGATAAACATTTGTCAATCACTTCTATAGGAAAATTTATACCCCACATATAACTGGAACAAAATTCCTGAAAAATCACTGAAATTCAAGGAAAATTTATACCCCACGATTTGAAATAATCTCCTTGCATATATCAGTCTTATTCCCAAAAATTCAAACTTCAGATATAAAAGTTATACGAAATGGATCAACAATCAACATTATAGATAGGATGTACAAATAAGTAATTAACTGAAACAGCTCTATCCTAATTAAATTTCCACCACTTACCCAATTTCCTTCCTCAGATTCTCATTCACTTCTTTCACATGCTTCAAATCTTCTTGCATTTTCTGCACAATCATACAGTTAAGTTTATGTCAAGCATTAATACTAATTGACTATTGGGAAGATTTTAAAATTATCTTTTAGGGATTTTTTAGGGTTTATGAATGTGAGAGAAAAAAACCTCATATTTAGAACTCCAAAGATCGATCTTTAATGTCTTCTGATACTCATCAAGCAAGTGTTTTGTTCTGAAAGATAAAATCCCAAATTAAACAAAACCACTAAAAAAAAAAAACTAGGGTTTTATAAAGAAACATACGTTGTCGAAGGGCTGATATATTCATAGACTCTTCCCGTGCTTGAATACATGATAATGGAAACCTTAGCATCACAGAGAACGGTGAGTTCACGAGCTTTCTTGAAAAGCCCATTTCGTCTCTTGGAGAAAGTAACCTGCCGGTTCGTTGAGTTCTCAATCCTCTTGATCTGGATCTTTCCTCTAGCCATGTTCATGAAAGAACTATTCCCTTCGATTTCAGCAAGTGTTGGCTTGTGTGGTTTTCTTTGCTCTGTTAAGAAGAAGAAAGAAGATATGGGAAAGAGTGAATTTGATGCATAAAAAAATGGAAGACATGCAAAATGAGAAAGATTCAAAAATGCAAAAGATGAAGCCGCACCTGATGGCTGATGTAGACGATGACTGACTCTGACGCAGATGATGAGTTGATGAACTGAGAACTGAGAGTCAACACGCAATTGTGGTGACTGTGAAGATGATAGATGAAGATGATGTCATGAAGTCTTGAGGATGATGAGATGAACTGATGAAGGCGATGGAGCTGTGGTGACTGTGAGAGCCTGTGAAATCGCAAATTTTGTAAGAAGATAATTAGGGTTTTTACTTTTTAGGATTCTTTACCTTTTATACTTCATTTTTTTTTCAATTTTTTTTACTTAACCGGGTCTCGGTACCCGGGTCCGGAATCATCAACACCCACATCCGGTTATGGCGGGGTCTTAAATATAAATAATCCGGTCCGTAAAAAAACTTGCGAACCCGGATCATTCCGGATCTTCATATTATATTTAATGCTTTACCGTTAAGGTATTACTATTTCCGGCAATGACATAGCCTGAACATTAATTTAGTATGGTCAAAATTTGATTTTTAATGGATCAAACCCAGAGGAGAGACCGAGAGAGCAAAAAATGACATACCTAACAGGACTTGAAGCTTTGAAGGTTGATAATCGAAGTTTGAACTGCTTACTGCTTACAGAGGACTGAGGAGAGACCGACTAACGAGAGTAAAAATTGAAGCCATTGAAGGTTGATAATTGATAGGATGTACTGGATTTTGTTTAGATTTTAGAAATTACAAATGAGAGATTCATATTTGAGAGTAAAGAAGGGGAAACAAGGCTGCGCGATGAAAAAAAAGGTGGGAATGAGAGGAACCCTAAATTACTAAGATTGATTTGGTAACTACGGTTCAGGTTTTGACCCGACAAATACATATATATTTTTATAAACAGCGGTTTAAGGAACAAAAGTCACGATTTGGCCCAGTGGTAAAGCCTTACAATAAAAAAAAAATTATATCAATGGTTACAATTTCGAGTCCCAGCAGACTTAAGGAAATAATTTTTTTTTTAATTTTTTTACTGATACTAAGGTATCATTAATTACTGACACTAAATTTAGTGATACTCTAGTGTCAGTAATATATGCGAAAAATGTCACTTCCGCGAGGTGTTGGTTCGACTCCAGACGACGACTACGCGTTTTTTTTTTTTTTTTATTTCTTACTGATACTATTGTAATAGTAATTACTGACACTAAAATCGCTGATACCATAGTGTCAGTAATTATTGATATTTAAGTGAAAAACACGGAAATAGGCCCATTTACACGTCGTTTCTGACACTTTTAGCCTAGTGTCACTAACCTTAGTGTCAGTAAGGCCTTTTTTCTTGTAGTGTGGGCTATACGGAATAGCTACTTTCTTGGGTTCTTTATTGTATTGTCCTTAATCAATGAGACTTTCTGTTATGTATTCTGCAACTAGAACTTGTGTTATTTTCTTCTTAACCCAAGAATAAATGAATCTCATTTCTGGACTTTTGATTAATGCCCAAACTTTTCTGACTCAGCTGTCTATGTCTACGTCAACTGTCAGTTCTAAACCTGGTACTATATTCAAGGCCTACTGTTCCATCTATTCCTATTCTTATCTGTTGAAACCCTTATGTCTACCGACCAGAACAAATCATACTTGAGAGTTTTCCCAATAACTATCGTTATATGTGTTCATATAATGGCAAATGTCTTATACTATCCTCTTCCTTATGAGTAACATCATGTGTATTCGGTTAATGGAAATCGTCCATCTACCTCTTTCTGACTCATTATTTCTTCTATGATATAATACGTTCTAATTATCTAAAACCACTACCAAACTTCGCATAAATCGCGAACCGCAATTAAGAACTTCTACTTAAAGCATCACATACAACATCACTATTTTGCTTAGTACTGTCCGATATACTAAGCTACTGAAGATATGCCTCTGAACAGAAAATGATATGCACACTGGATCGATTTACCTACCATTTCCTTAGTGGAATCATATTTCTTAGAAGTCACGGGGTCAATCTTGTTATATTTCTTTTTATGATTATTAAGGCCTAAGCTTTTCCTCTACCTAACCTTTTTCTCTCTATTTTCTCATGTTCAACAAATTGGACACTCCTTCCAAGTATCCGAGTTTGAGTCAATATTTTTCTTTTGTTTTTGAGAGAGAGTTCCTCAATTTCCTTGTTCATATACTTGTCAATGAGTGCTCCTTGGACAAGAAGCAACCAAGTTATCCTGGGAGAACATTGGCCAATTCGAATCCGTGAAGCACCTGTGATGGAGGCTAATAAGTTCTTAAGGTCAGAGAGATCTTGACTTGGATTCGTCATTACTTTTACCAGGTTTTTCTACAGTTTTCATGTTTTTGGGTTTATGATAGTTTGATTGGTATTTTCTGGTTTGATTTGTTTGAAGCATGTTGTTTTGACATTTAATGACACTATTTGGACTACAATATTAAGAACTTATTACCAGTGTTGTTAAATATTAAATTGCATGCGTAGTTAAGAAAATTTCTGGAAAAAATACAGTATGTGCATAAAAAAAAACCCGTAGGGCGTTCGAACGCCTGACGAACATAAAGGCTTAAAGTTGAAATTTCCTAAGAACGTTCGAACGCATCTTCAAATGCCACTTGAACGCAAGCCTTCTGCCTAAGAATGTTCGAACGCGTCCTAAACGCAACTCGAACGCAAACTCTCTGGAATCATTCCGTTCGAATGCGTTCTCGGACGCTATACGAACGTGAACTAACTGGAATTATTCGGTTCGAACGCGTTATAGAACGCTACACGAACATGAACTCTCTGGAAACACTTCGTTCGAACACGTTATCAAACGCAACACGAATGTACACACACTGGACAGTCTCGTTCGAACGTAGATACGAACGCGACACTAACGAAATAGTCCTGGAATTGTTATAAACTGCAAACTTAAATTAATATTAACTTAGTAAATCATATATTGTAACACATTAATCTTGGTAGTATAGATTTAAGTTATTATTAGGTTATTCAATTATCACAAGCATACACATAGTGATAAAGTTGAAATTGATTGTGTGTTGCATACTTGGGTGAGAATTTAAAGTGTAATCATACACAAGAAATTCCATCCAATCTTGATTGACACTTACACATATATCCACACATATCGTATATTATTTGTGAAATTGAAGAAGTTTAATTCTGGGTTTGAATTGCTAAAAGATCTTATTGAAAAAGTGTTTAAAGAATATTCTGTCAAAAAGGCGATAAGAGCCTAAGTGGTCAGGGATTTAAGTGGTTACTTCGGACCCCCTTCGTCCTCTGGGAATATTTGTTCATTCATTTTTCTAAAGAATATTTAGTTAAAATTCAAGGACTTGTGTTTATTGGAACCACCTTCCAATAGAACAAAAAGTGGTTACCTAGTATATCACTTTAAATAAGATCATTCGTTGTTCGTTGTGCAATTCGTCTTTTGTAGACTAATTGACCCCTATTGGTTTTTCCAGTTACAAATGGCTAGCGGAAACATCACAGTACCGGTCTCTCATGGAGAAAAGCTGGAAAATTTTGGTAGGGCAAATTTCAAGCAGTGGCAGAGCAAAATGCTGTTCTACCTGACAACTCTCCAGTTGGCTAAATTTCTCAAAGATCCTCCGGGTCCTGTGGAGGGTGAATCGAAAATAGCCAAGGAAGAGCGAGAACAGACGTGGATGTCTGGAGACTTCTTATGCAATAACTACCTTTTGGGTGGTCTTGACAATACCCTATACAATGTGTACTAAGGCATGACTTCTGCGAAGATTCTCTGGGAATCTCTCGAGAAGAAATACAAAACCGAGGATGTCGGACAAAAGAAATTTATTGTGGGTAGGTTCCTGGACTACAAGATGGTAGATTCAAGGACGGTGATGTCTTAGTTGGGTGAAATGCAGTTGATCATTCATGAAATACTGGATGAGGGAATGAAACTCTGTGAGATTTTTCAAGTTACCGCCATAATTGAAAAGTTGCCTCCATCATGGAAGGACTTCAGGAGCTATCTGAAACACAAAAAGAAGCAGATGAGCCTTGAAGACCTTAGTGTTCGATTGAGAATTGATGAGGACAACAT
This sequence comes from Zanthoxylum bungeanum, assembly GCA_019454045.1. Taxonomy (NCBI): domain Eukaryota; kingdom Viridiplantae; phylum Streptophyta; class Magnoliopsida; order Sapindales; family Rutaceae; genus Zanthoxylum; species Zanthoxylum bungeanum. The sequence continues at coordinate 75,332 of SKCR01039586.1, read as the reverse complement.
GATGTCCGAGAAGGCCACCTACAAGACTATGGAGTCTAAGGCCAACATTATTGAGGGTGTAAAGGGTAGCAAGAAGAGAAAGAACATTTGAGCTGATTTTTCGAACAAGAAGTTCAAGGGGAAATGCTACAACTGTGGAAAGAGCGGTCATATGTCAAAGGACTGGAGAAACAAGAAGTCTCAGGACAAGGGCAAGAAAAAGAAAAATGAAGCCCATGTCACTGAAGGTGAGCAGCTGACTGATGAGATCTCAGAGATGGAACTATCAGCAGTGGTAACCGAAGCCAACATAGTTGGGAATCCGAGATAATGGTGGGTAGACACTGGGGCTACTCGTCATATCTGTGCAGATAGCAAGATTGTTTCCTTGTATCAGAAGGTCGATGGCGGCGATCATCTGACAATGGGAAACTCGTCTACCTTTTAGGTGGTTGGACCAGGCACAGTGGTTCTGAAGATGACATCCGGAAAAGAGCTAACATTGAAGAATGTACTGCATGTTCCAGATATTCGGAAGAACTTGGTCTCGGACTCTCTTCTTAGTAATGCTAGTTTTAAGCTTGTGTTTGTTTCTTATAAGTTTGTAATGACTAAGAATGATATGTATGTAGGAAAATGATACCTAACTGAGGGCCTTTTCAAGCTAAATGTAATGACTGTCAATCGTGCTATTAATAAAGCTAGTACTTCTGTTTATATTATTGAGTCACAAAATGTATGGCATCGAAGGTTAGGACATGTTAATTATGATATCATGCGTAAATTAATTAACATGGACCTTATACCTAAATTTGTAATTGATAGCCAACATAAGTGTGAGGCATGCGTTGAAGCAAAAATGCATAGAACATCATTTCATTCTATAGAACGCAGTTCTGAACCTTTAGAACTTGTACACAATGACGTGTGTGACATAAATATTGTACAAACACGAGGCGGTAAAAGGTACTTTGTCACTTTTATCGATGACAGCACAAGATTTTATTATGTGTACTTACTAAGGAGCAAAGTTGAAGCGATTAAGAGCTTCGTACACTATAAGAACGAAGTTGAAAATCAACTTGGCAAGAAAATCAAAAGAATCAGGAGTGATAGAGGTGGTGAATACGTTTCACCATTCAGTGAATATTGTTCTGTGCACATAATTATTCACGAAACCACTGCTCTTTATTCTCCTCAATAGAACGTAATTGCGAAGCGCAAAAATCGAACGTTGAAGGAAATGATGAACTCCATGTTGACGAGTTAGGGTTTACCCCAGAACTTGTGGGGGGAAGCCTTGCTTTCCACGAACTACGTTCTAAACAAGCTTCCTCACAGAAGATTGGACAAGACACCATATGAGTTGTGGAAAGGTTTCGTACCTTCCTACAAATACCTAAAAGTGTGGGGGTGTCTTGCCAAAGTAATGTTTCCTAAACCTAAGAAGGTTAGAATATTACCCAAAACTGTTGACTGTATATTCATTGGATATGCTCGCAACAGTAGTGCGTATCGATTCTTGGTACACAAGTCTGAGATTCCTGACATCAATTCGAATATGATAATTGAGTCAAGGAATGCGACATTTTTTGAAGACACGTTTCCTTGTAAGGAAAGACAAAGAACAGAGTCTCTCAAAAGAACAGCTGACACTGTCAAGGATAATGATCAGATTGACCAAGAATCAGATCAACGTGTAAATGTTGAGACAATCGACCATAGACGTAGCAAAAGAGCTAGAATGCCTAAGTCGTTTGGTCCCGATTTTCTGACTTACTTGTTAGAAAATGAGCCTCAAAGTTATAAAGAAGCTATGTCTTCTCCAAAGGCACCTCTTTGGAAAGAGGCTATTAACAGTGAGATTGATTCAATCCTACAGAACTATACTTGGGAGTTGGTTGATCTTCCACGAGGTTGTAAGCCACTGGGCTACAAATGGATATTCAAAAGGAAGATGAAAACGGATGGATCAATAGATAAGTACAAGGCATAACTTGTCATAAAAGGTTATAGACAAAAGGAATGCCTTGATTACTTTGACACCTATTCACCAGTGACTCGTATCACATCAGTAAGAATGCTCATAGATATAGCATCTATATTTGGTCTTGAAATATGTCAAATGGATGTAAAGACGGCATTCTTGAATGGTGAATTGGATGAAGAGATTTTCATGGAACAACCAGAAGGGTTTATTGTTCCTGGACAAGAACAGAAGGTGTGCAAACTTGTAAAATCCTTGTACGGATTAAAACAAGCACATAAACAATGGCATGAGAAATTTGACAAAGAAATGATGTCAAGTGGGTTCAAAACCAATGAGTGTGATAAGTGTGTGTACACCAAAGAAACTCAAAAAGTATATGTCATTGTGTGTCCTTATGTAGACGATATGCTGATAATTGGTAGTAATCATGAAATGATTCAGTATACCAAAAACATGTTATCCAGCAGATTTGATATGAAAGATATGGGAATAGCTGATGTGATCCTAGGAATTAAAATTTCTAGGACATCAGACGGATATATATTATCTCAGACTCATTATATTGAGAAGATACTTGATAGATATATCAAAAGGGATCTAAATGTGGCTAGAACCCTGTAGACCTAACTCTTCATCTATCAAAGAATATTGGCTCAAGTGTATCGCAATTAGAGTATTCGAGAATCATCAGAAGTCTGATGTATCTCACGAATTGCACACGACCTGATATCGCTCAAGCTGTGAATCGGCTTAGCAGATATACGAGCAATCCAAGACATAACCACTGGAAAGCCATAGTAAGAGTTTTGAGGTATCTGAGAGAAACTTCAAAATATGGGCTACATTACGAGAGATATCTGTTGTACTAGAGGGATACAGCGATTCTAACTGGAAATCTGATACGGTGGATTCCAAATCTACGAGTGGATTTGTTTTCACACTTGGTAATACAGCCGTGTCATGGAAATCCTCGAGGCAAACATGTATTGCCCGGTCTACTATGGAATCAGAGTTCATAGCGTTAGACAAAACAACAGAAGAAGCATAATGGCTTAGAAACTTCCTGGAGGATATTCCTAGTTGGTCTAAACCGGTGCTAGCGATTAGCATACATTATGATAGCCAATCGGCTATTGGGAGAGCCCAAAATACAACGTATAATGGTAAGTCTCGACACATACGTCGGAGACATAATACCATACGTCAACTGCTCTAATGTGGCATAATAATGATCGATTATGTTAAGTTGAAGGAAAACCTAGCGGATCCACTAACTAAAGGTTTACCTCGAGAGAAAGTTGAGAAGTCATCGAGGGGAATGGGCTTGAAGCCTATAAATTAAGAATTGTCACTGTGGAAACCCAACCTAGCTGACTGGAGATCCTAAGATCTAGGTTCAAAAGGGACAACTAAAACTTTGTGCAATTCAAAACAAGCACTGGGGAGTTTTGTACTCTTTCCCATTTCGATAATGACGCTGAGTGCTGTCTATCATTGGTTAGGATAAGCTAATGCTTTTAATGATCACTATATTAGGAGATGAGTCCTAATGGGGGTAAAGACATATTACCTCTTGATAGCAGATCATTTATTTCAAGTAAGAAGTGAGGCCGCTTCCATGGGAACCTTTAAAGGTGGGTTACCCTAAAGTACTTGATGAATCCAGGACCGTTGTTAAGGGCCAAAATGAACACAACCATAGAACGGGAAAATGGTCGAATTAAAGCTGTGTGTTGGCAATTGTCTTGGTTTACACCAACGGCAGAACAGTTCAAGACTATGGGTCACTAGTTTTCCAAGTAAATTCGATTGTCATTCACTAGGAAAGGTTCAAGGTGAAAGCTACCTATTTCGATGCAGCTTTAGTTCATGGTAACTCTCTCAAGTGTCTACATGAATATTTGAAGAATTGTGGGGGATTGTTGGAAATTCTTCTCATATTCATAAAAGGATATTTATGTCTTTTGGATGCAATGGGGGCATGATAGGGGTACAACCCTTTGGAGGGTTGCACCCCACACCAAGGGGTGCCCTATCGGCACCTTCCATGCCTTATAAAAGAGGCATGTTATCCAACTATAGAAAGATACATAAAATCTGATTTTGAGTCACTGTTTTTCTTTTGTTTTTGAGAGAGAGTTCCTCCAATTTCCTTGTTCATATACTTGTCAATGAGTGCTCCTTGGACAAGAAGCAACCAAGTTATCCTGGGAGAACATTGGCCAATTCGAATCCGTGAAGCACCTGTGATGGAGGCTAATAAGTTCTTAAGGATAGAGAGATCTCTACTTGGTTTCGTCATTACTTTTACCAGGTTTTTCTACAGTTTTCATGTTTTAGGTTTTATGATAGTTTGATTGGTATTTTGTGGTTTGATTTATTTGAAGCATGTTGTTTTGACGTTTAATGACACTATTTGGACCACAGTATCATCCACCATACGCGACATGTGTGTTTGTTTTTGCTTATTCAATGTGCGTGTGTTGAGTTTAGGAATGGGTCACCACTCAATCTTCCGTGTTATGACTTTCCATCAGAAATTTATGAGGGTGGACTTCGGGTAACTCACTTGAGAAATTATTTTTTTTGAGAGAAATTTTCTTCATGCTTTCTCGTATTTTTCTCTCTTTTCAATCTCATTCAAAAGATGAGAAAACTGGCTATGGTTATGATTACAAGAGAAAATCTTCATATTTATATCTAGGGTTTATGATAAAATGTGCTTGTACAAAATTAACCCTAACCCTGATATAAATATTAGTATTTGGCCAAGGGTCATTTTGTCACTATAAAATTATTAGTTTCAAAAATTAAATATGATATCAAATATAACTTAATTTGAAATTAAAATTTAACATGTAACTTATATCATGACATAAATTACATATTTAATTTTGAATTAAATCAAATTTAATTTAAAAATCAAATCCTATATTAAATAATTATCTAATAAATAAAAACTATTAATTAAACATTTTAATATATAATTACAAAGTGTGATATTATTTGATTATTAATCAAATTAATAATTATGTCAATAAATAATTCTCAATTTTTTAATATATTTCAAGTGAGTTCATAATTGAACTATCTAATTATTCCATGAATTTCTATAGTGTAACGAGTTACACGGTGACCAAATGGACCAATATTTCCGAGCTCCGATAATCTCAAAATATTAATTAGAACTTTTTAATTAAATATTTTGAATTATTCAATTTAGGTTATTCCTCTAAAAACCTAAAGATGCACTCTCGTTGCTGCAGATATATTTTATATTGAAACTCACCGCGGTCCATCGATATAATCACTGCATACAGATTGACCCTCCATGAGTATCTCATAATTAGAGCAGGTCATAATGTCCGTTATACCCCTCTAATTATTTTGTACTATAAATACCATTGATTCTCAAATGAATATTTTATTCATAACTATTATGAATATTAATCTTTCTATTCGTAATAGAAAGACTTGAGCGCTCTAACTGTTCAAGTATTGAATAAACCCTTCATCTACTTCTCGCAAGAAGGATCTTAGGGTTGTTGCTCAAAGCGTCAATTTTCTTATGTATTTCCCTGTAAATACTTATGTAATAATTTTATTATGAATAAAATAAACAGTTTCTATTATATAACATCTTTTTATATATAGAAAAGACGTAATTGACCTTAGAATGGTTAGTTATGATACTGTTGCAAAAGCGTCGAAACTAACATTGAGTTGTATCATGACGTTGTCATTCTTATACTGTTCCTGGTCAAGGTTTATACTACTTGGTCAGTATAGTAAATCTGTTGAGACCGGTACATGTCGTATACTGGAATCTTGGATTCCAATGGTTTCTCAATGAACCATGAGTCTTGGAGACTCGTATAGACGTGTAGGTGTTTATAGCGGATAAATATTGAACGACTCACCATAGATTCTTAATAGATGCTACATCAACATCAATAAGAATCTTCTCGGGTTGAGTAGCATAGTGATTCTTTGACTTGAGATACCACTGTGGATATATGAGATATCCTCCACACTTTGATGGCAGTCACGTCACCGACCTATTTAGGTCAGACCTCCATCTGTATGTTGGGTATGGACTGATCCTCAGAATATCCTGTGTGTGTCAAGATAGAATCTGTCAGCTCTGTGTACAGAGCATATGTATTCAATATGGAATTAGCAATCTGTTAAATCCATGGGCCCGTGGTACACTGTAGAAGCGAGTTCTAAGTGTTATTAAGAGATTACTAATGGAAACGTCGATGTGATTATATCTATAGAGATTTGACGTTTATATCTATATCTCTGGAATAATCTGAATACCTGTGACATGGGGATTATAGGTATGTAATGACCTCGACCTGTATGGTTCAGTGAGTTTATCTGTGTTCGTCATAACTTACGGGTGGGTAGATTATGGACACGAAATTGGATTTCGTGATGGATATGTCTAAACCTAGAGAGTCTCACTAATGAAATATACTCGTAGAGCACTATGATAACTTTTATGAATAATATTGATTATTTATAAATCGTTTAACAGTTAAATAAAATATACATATTTTAGGGGTCGATCCATCATTTCCTAATTAATGTGTATTTGTATTTAATATATAATATTATTAATTATCAAAATATGATATTTGACTTATATCATTAATATATGTATTTGGATTTTTTAAAGTAAATATAATACATATATTTGAGATATTTGTATTTAATTAATTATTTATTTATTTAATTGTTAAATAATTAAAGTAATTAAAATATAAATATCTTACATTATGATAAAGTTAGGAAAAGATTAAAATGTAAATTGTTGACTTTGCATTAAAAGAAAAGGTTGTCAAATTGAGTTTGACTTCTTAGATATTTGTTTAATTTTGATTAAATTGAAAAGAGAAGAAAAAATAAGAAAATCAAAGGTTGCTTGGATTTTAGTAGGTATTTCCAACTACCTGTTAGAGTGAAATTTGTTCCTTTGGTTCTTGGCTACAACATGTGTAGTTATTAAGTTTTTCTACTCTTTCTTGTTTGTGTTTTTGATGGTTGGAAGCATGGATGATGGGTGTTTGCATGTATGATGTTAAAAGAAAACTTGTAAGGAGTTAGTAAGCATTCTTTTGGTCATTTGATGATCATGTTGTCATTCTAGAGTTGTTAGGCTACTCATTGATGACCTAGAATTGTTCTAGAGTTATTTCAAGGTGGTGAGACTTGTTTGTTGTGGTAGAAACTTGATTAAAGAATTGGATTTGTTTAATTTGGTGTAATTTGATTAATTTCATTAATATGTAAAATTAAGGTTTATACCCTTTCCAAATTTGGACTATTTCATATATGTGTTGTGTAATGATTTATATATGATGTATATTTAATTTGGTGTTGATTAGGATCATCTAATGTTGTTTTGAACAAGATTGTACCAAAATACAAAAGTTGGAAAATTTATGGCCTTCTCGGTAATTTGGGGATTTTGAGTTGTGTTTTGTATTTTGATGCATTGGACATGTATAAATCATTTTGGGACTGATTTGGAATCACTTAAATTTATATTTGAAAATTTAAGGACTAAAATGATCAAAATATAAAGTATTGGGGGTCTCTCGGTAATTATAGAAAAATATGATTTTTGGGTAAAAATTTCAGTTCTTAAGTATTGAGTAATTAGAATAAATAAGTTTATTTTAATTTCACAAGAAAAAATTATTGAAATCGGAAAATTTTGATTTTCCGCGTTCCACTGCGTTACCCGGATTTGCCCACTAAAACCCCTACAAATGAGTGGATTTCATATCTATGTAAAACGTCCACAGCCACATGCCAAACTTTGTTCCCAAAATACGTAGCTATTGGTCTAGATTTATTCACCAACCTCACCTTTGTAAATCAAAGCACATAGCCTACCATAAAGGAGTTCGTAGTATACTCAAGATTCATATCAACCCATATATGATCATTTATTAGTCTGATATGAATTTTTTTGTTTAACGGATATTAAAAGAAATTCATTTTTATCTTGCTCAAGTCATATATGATCGTTCATATAAGGTGCCTCCATTCCTATGTCACCAAATGAACGAACCCAAATCAAAGTCGCCATATAATATGGAATGGACCATAACTATAGATAAACCACAAACAAAGTTTATGTCTTTGTTTGCTGTCTATGGACTATTTATGATTACTAATTTGATACCCAAATCCTCTTGTGTATAACACTTATATACTAAATCTGAAAGTACATTTAGTATCCAAAGTCATACATGATAATTTATAATATGCGACTTTAAAATCAATATTTTAATAAATGAACAACTGCATTGTTAAATACTTAAAATAAAACCCCATTTACATATAATATGGAATGGACCATAACTATAGATAAACCACAAACAAAGTTTATGTCTTTGTTTGCTGTCTATGGACTATTTATGATTACTAATTTGATACTCAAATCCTCTTGTGTATAACACTTATTACTAAATCTGAAAGTACATTTAGTATCCAAAGTCATGTACATGATAATTTATAATATGCGACTTTAAAATCAATATTTTAATAAATGAACAACTGCATTGTTAAATACTTAAAATAAAACCCCATTTACATATTACATTATGATCTTGGGCATATCCCAACAATCTCCCACTTTTACTAGAGCAAATGAGATTTATTGCATAATCATAGACCCTCTAGGTGACCTTTAAACACTTAGGCCGTCAAGGTATTTGTAAACGGGTCAACCAGATTCTCTTCAGAATGTTATCTGCAATATCTCCCAAAAGAGATAATATTTCCTCTTTATATGCTTCCCTCTCTTGTGGCTTATTGGTTCTTTGGAATTTACCACTGCACCATTATTATCATAATAAAATGTGAGTGGTATATTTATATCTGGAACAACTTCCAGATCTCCCAAGAATTTATGGAGCCATATTGCTTCCTTAACTGCTTCACAAGCTGCTACATACTCAGCCTCTTTGGTGGAGTTCGCAATGCCAGATTACATTATACTCCTCCATATTATGGCTCCACCAATTAGGGTGAATATTGATTCAGATGTAAATTTCCCATTATCTACATCCGTCTAAAAATCAGAATCTATATATTCTCTCCAAAATATACAAGCATATAGTCTCTCGTTCTCTTAAGATACTTGAGAATATGTTTTACATTCACCCACTAATCAAATCCTAGGTTAGACTGAAAACTATTGACTACTCACACTGCATAACGGATGCCCGGTCTCGTGCATAGCAAAACATAACATACATGAGACTTCCAATAGCAGAGGTAAGTGGGATATGTCTCATCTCCTCAAATGTTTAAGGTGTCTTAGGAAATTGTTCCTTCGACAAGTGAATTCCATGTCGAAGAGGTAAATTACTTCTATTGGAACTCAACATCCAAAATCGTACAATAATCTTGTCTATATATGTTGTTGAGATATAGCTAACAGTCGTCTCTTATGATCCTGAATGATTTGGACCCCAAGTACACAACGCGCCATTCCCAGATCTTTCATTTGGAATTAGTTAGCCAGTCAGGATTTTACTTTCAATAATAATTTTACATCATTCTCAATGAGAAAAATAACATCGACGTTTAATACGAGAAAACCCACCTAACATCCAATGACACGCTTGTATATACAAGGCTCATCGGTGTTCTGCTCAAAATCATAAGACTTGATCATCATATCAAATCTTATTTTCCAAGATCAAGATGCTTGATTCAATCCATAAATAGACCTTTGTAGCTTTCAAACCTTTTACTCTTGAACTTGGACAACGAATCTCTCTAATTGTACCATATAGGTGCTCTCATCAAGACTGGAATTTAATAATGTTGTCTTGACGTCCATCTGCCATTTTTCATATTCATAATATGTGGCAATGGATTATAGAGTGCAAATATATTTAAACATGGCTACTGGCGAGAAAATCTCCTAATAGTCGACTTCTTTTTTTCTAGATTTAACCTTTGGCCACTAACCTAACTTTGAAGGTCTGTACATTCCCATCTACTCATTCTTCTTCTTGTAGATCCACTTGCAACCTACAGGTTTTACCCCATCAGGTTGACCTATAAGATCACAGACTGAGTTGGAGTACACAGACTCCATCTCGAGATTCATGGCTTTGAGCCATTCCTTTTTAACATGATCATCCATTGCATTACAATAGCTCAATGGATCATCTACATCATTACTGTAGGTGATCAGGTTGTCGCACAACTCTCCCGCTATGTCTAGGTGGTAGGCTCTCCTAATATTATTGCATCTGAAGCTTAGATATCCAAGATGTTACGTTATTATAATTGTCAACAAATGTTGTTGATGATGCAATGGTCTAACCAGAAAGTAACTCCTCGAGTACCAATTTACTGCGAGGTATGAATTCTCTTATATAGTCATCCTCAAGAAATACAAACACTTTGATCTCTTCTTAGACTATAAAAGAATCCACCCATAATCTATTTAGGGTTGTCTATAAATTGGCACACCTTAAATGCGGCTCTAACTTTATAGTCTTGGTCTTTAGTATATGCGCTGGACACCTCCATACGTAAAAATATCGCAAACTAGCTTTGTGACCACTCCACAACTCTAAAGGTGTCTTAGGAATAGACTTAGATGGAACTAAATTAATGATATACATTGATGTCTGTGATGTATACCCATAAAAAGAACTAGGTAATGAACTGTCAATTAATATTGATCTCATCATGTCTAGTAGGGTTTGATTTTCCCTTTCTGCAACACCATTCTGCTATAGTGTTCCAGGTGCTAGGATTTGGGATACCATCCCATGCTCAACTAAGAACTCCTCAAAATTATTGTCGAGGTATTCTCCTCCATGATCTGATCACAGAATTTTGATGTCCTTACCTAATCGGTTCTCAACCTTAGCACGATACACTTTAAAATTTTCAAAGGTACCTTATTTATGCTACATTAGGTAAACATTCACATATCTAGAATAATCATCAATAAATGAGACGAAATATTCATAACCACTTAGTGATTAATTGGTTCTTAGCCCTTTTCCAATAAAATATCTCTTGGTCATATTACCTTCTAGACAAGACTCATAGAATAGTATGGTATGGTCATTTAACTGACTTAAAGATCTACTTTCTACTAATATGTTTATCTTATCAAGGTTAATATGGTCAAGTCTGAGATGCCACAAATATGTGTTATCATGAGAAATCCATTGCCTTTTTTGGGTTTTTCAACCTTAAATATCTCAAAGTTGAGCAGTGAGTTATGTGTTAATAGTCTTAACACATACATGTTATCTCCTTGTTTTCTTTGCATATTGGTAATCCATTTTTGAAATAGTAACTATTATTATTAAATAAAATGGAAACCATCATGCAATCCTCTGTCCTAACTCTCATGGTAAAGTTACCTTCAGTGAGGTCTTTCCATGTATCAAGTAGCTGTACCCCAAGCCTTTCTAGTGTTTCTTTCTCTCCTTTGCAATTTTGAAAGATTCGGCAAGACTTGTCTCTCCACTAGTCTTACAAGGATCCATCAACATGGACTCCTATGATGTAAGCTCATTTAGAAGTTATATAAGAGTGAATATTAACCTGTTCACAACATAGTTGCTCTTAAACTGTAGGATACTCTTTGAAAAAAAACTCCATGATCATGGTCAGCTAGCTATGGAATGGCCGCATTGAAGTGGATTGTCATCCTCAAGAAGTTCTCTTGGATGGATGTCTCTTCCTTCATCTTCACGGTCATTACCGAAACCAAGGCATCATGACATTACCGCTCGGAATGATACCCGAACATGTCTTGCAATGACTTCATCATCATAGATTTTACAGCTATTAGTTCAAGCTTTGCAGCAAGAACATCAAACATCTCTGCTATCAAGTAGCAGTGGGTCTTCTCATTGGTCGTACCCACCTTTGGTGAGTGTTATATACAGCTTGACTTTGAAGGACACTCCTCCTTCAGGATAAATTTAATGTCTTCAAAAGACCCAGACAACTTTCATGTTACTTTTCTTTTAACGTAACTTTCTCTGTGGATCGACCCTGGACTTACCGGGTTATTTTATTATGTCGATACTCTTATACTATGGAGAAAAGAACCTATTTGTGAGTGTGTCATTTTTTGTGTGCCGTTGTCAGGGAATATAATTTAATCGATAGAGTAATGATTTAATATTATTGTATTTTTTTCACTTTCGTGTTATTTTGTGTGTTTTAAAAAAAAATCTTTTATATTGTTGTTTTGTGAATTTTGTAAAAAAAAAAACCATCACTTTACTAAATTATAGTCACGGAAATCGACTTTAAAAGACCTTGTTTGCCGATTTATAAGAAAATTGGATTGGAAGCATATCATCGACCCATAGAGGGCGTTCAAGCTGTTACTAGACGTAAAACCATAGGAAGATGTGAGCCACAATCACAACTACATTTCAATTTACTATTTTTATTTTTTTTAGCTATAATCTTTCTTTTTAGTAGCAGTTTTATAAATTCAATTGTCAATATCACATGAATCGGGTGATGTCTTCTAAACTCTACATCTTCTTATTTAGACATTGGGGAATATGTCTCAATTTGGTTGGGGGGAGGGGATAGTTGACTAGAATGATTTTTTAAAAAAATTAATAATAAATTTAGTTTGTTTTGTGTGTAAAAAATAAATTAAAAATAAAAAAATTATTTTTGCTATTAATGTAATTCGTAATAAGTTATTTTTGTTTCTTTCCTTTTAAATCATTTAAATTTGTGAATTCTCCATGAAATTGTTTAAATTTGATTTTCACTTGCTCATTTGACAAGTATTATCAACATGTATGGTAACATATGATAATGGGTTGAAAGTGAAAATTTTGTAATATTCAGTTCTCTAGTTTGTTGGAGACAGCGCCTAAAAGCAATAGAGTTTGTGCTTTTATTTCAAAAAAAGGAAAATAAAAAAAAATAACCAAGCTTCTACTTAGTAACTGGACATCCTACCTCAACAAGTAGTAATTATTAGCATAAAACGGTAGAACTTGAGTTAAAAAAAAGGAAAAAAAAAAAGAAAAAAATATAAGTGAATAAGTTTGATTTTGTAGCCTCTCTAACTCGAGCAATTAAATATGTACGGTTGTTTTAACATTTAGTGCCCTAAGACCAACTGGTCTGGGAGTCACTGGCCCAAAGCTCGTTACTTAGGTTAAAGAGAAAGTTTAAGAAAATTTGACACTTCTTCTTTTTAACATCTGAGATCCGAGGAATTAAGTTTATAGCAGTGTCTTAACACCTAGTGCCCTAAAGCCAACTGGTTTGGGAGTCACTGGCCCAAAGCTCGCTACAATGATTGAAGATATATTATTAATAAAAAAATAATTATTTTTGTATTTATAAATAAACTTCCATTTTGAAAAGGTGTGAATTCTGATATAATTTTAGGATATTCTCACTTTTCAAAAAAACCTATGAATATTGTGGGCACAATGAATTGATTGATACATTGTCTCATGTGTGTATGGAAAAATCGTAAAATGTACATAATGGTTTACTTATTTGATAACTTAGAAAGAAAGAAAGCAATTATTATCTTGAATAAAAAAAAATTTCTTTCTTTTCGTTTTCACTTAAATTACTAGGGACTAGTAATAAGCTGGTTGGGGTGTGATCAACACTAAAAAATGCACATTTATTAAAAGAAAAATTAATCATTTTACACTTGTAGTTTCATTAATCCCCTTAATTTAGCATATTTGTGAAATCACAATTAAATTTATATTTTATATATTTTATTGTGATTTTTTATTTCTTATGTAGGTGAAATAATACTTTGGATTTCGGAGGCTAAAACTTAAAAGGGCGTTCTAATAATGTACAATTTCGGAACTTCTAACCTTGCATAATTTTCGTATTTTGGCCCTAACTTTTTACTTTGATATTGGATTGAGGCGATTCTAGTTCTAGATGAAAGAAGACTCAATTATCGACAACTTTGATGTTTATAAGATTTTCTAGGTCTGAAGTTATCAAGGTCAAAATTGATGAAAAGTCCAAAGTATATTATATATAATTATTAAAAAAACACAAACAAATAAGAAAATACAAAAAATTAAAAAATAAAAATAAAAATAAACAAGCCTCCACCTTTCGGTGGAAAGGTGGAGGATTGTCAAAGCATGCAAAGAAATTTGCATGCTGTGACAAAACAATAAGACGAAAAAAAAAGTGAGAGAGAGGTTTCTTGCATTTTTCATAAATGGTGCTCAGCATTTCATTTTCCTCGGTAAATTTCTACAGGTCTCTCTAACACTTTGTGGGATAAGCTCTTGTGCGTATTTTTTTATTTTGTAATTTTTTTTTAATAAAATTATGAGTGTTTTTATTTATATCTTATTCTATTAATTTTTATCATGCTGGGGTAAAGAGTGAAGCTAGTGGTATGAAAATATATGTAATTTTTATTTATATTATATTTTATAAATTTTGATAATTTCCCAAATAAAATTCATATTATTTCCAGTTTATTTAGGACTCTTGACTAGCTGTAGACAGTCCCGATAGACACAAATAATACTTGAATCCCATAAATCAGAGAGAGTGTACTATTAAAGATCTGAATTAATTATTGACAATACGGTATCGCCTATATGGCTGGTTTTATATATTTGGCATAATTGAATATCTTACTAGACTTGTTATAGATAAATGTTATCACCGTCTTTATATCTGGTTTTATATGTTTTGGCATATTTAGTACCTTGGTAGGACTAATTATCGACATGACAGATCAAATGTGTAGGCATAATTAATACTTGATAATTATGAAATAAACTGATTGGGGAATAATTATAATTTATATTTTATAAAAAGTAAAAATTATTTTATATTTGAAATATCAAGAGTGGATCCCTTAACCATAGTATTTTATTTTACTATTTTTATTTTGTTAGTTGAATTATTATTTTATCTTATTAAATTTATTTTTTGTGGATCGACCCCGGATTTACCGGGTTATTTTATTACTTCGACACCCTTATAGTTGGGAGTAAAGAACCACTTTATGAGCGTGTCATTACTTTTCTTTTAACGTAGCTTTCTCTCGTATATTTGTCGTTAGCAAGTATGGAAATATCGGGAAAATGGCTGATAAATTTTTAAGTAAACATGCATTCAAAAAATTTCATTCATCGCATATTAAAATCATCACAAGCTTTTTGGCATAAAATTAAACAATTGCCATATCAGCAAGATGGTCCCACATTTGCCATGTCATCAGCCACGTGTCTGCCACATAAACATCACCGGTAAATTTTATTGAGCCGATGAAGTCTCTGAATTTACCATTTGGCCTCAAAAAGTTTTAAAAATTATAAATTGATCTCATGTGTCGGATTTGGACCAGTAAATAGTCAAATCAACCATTTTTTTATCGTTCTAGACATAACGGCTTGACAATCACTTCAAAAATGGCACATGGAGAATGAAAAAAAGGAGTCATGGTTATCGCTCGAGGACTTATTTTCAGCACATTATACAAGACTCATGAGAAGATTTGTGCAAACAGTCTCAATGTAGCTGAAAAAATACTTCTCAAAATTTGTGGAACCTAAAAGTCGGTCACATGAGTGAGAGAGAGTTGTCTATCCTGATCGAGAATGAGCTTATCAATGATGTTGCTCTAGGTCCTTGCAACCACTGTTTGTTTGGTAAGAAACACAGATTCTCGTTTAATTTCTCTTCTAAGAGAATATCAGAGTTGTTCAATCCGGTGCACTCTGATGTGTGTGGTCCTTTGGAGGATGATTCACTGAGCGGTAACAAGTTTTTTCTAACTGTCATTGATGATGTTTCTCAGAAAAGTATGGGTGTATTTCCTCAAGACGAATGATCAGGTCATGAAATATTTTAAATTGTTCCACTGCATGATAGAGCATGAAATATGGAAGAAACTGAAGTGCCTCCGTACAGACGCTAGAGGCGAGTACACTTTCAAAGGGTTTGATGTCTATTACAGAAGACACAGAATTCGACATGAGAGGATTGTTCCAGGTACCCTGAAGCATAATGGTGCTGCTGAAAGAATAAATCGCGCCATTATGGAGAAAGTCATAAGCATTATATGTATGGCTAAGCTGCCAAAGCCATTCTGGGAGAAGCTGTTCATGTCATCTGCTACCTAATCAACAGATTACCATCTGTACCATTGAATTTTGAGATTCTGAAGAAAGTGTATTCTGGCAATAATATATTTTTCTCTCACCTATGAGTATTCGGCTGTTTAGCTGTCACACATGTATCCATTAAGCTTAGGCGGAAGCTTGATGCAATGACTTCTCTATGTATCTTCCTAGGCTATGAAGATGAAAAATTTGGATATATGTTATGAGGTCCAAAAGAAAAAATGGTCATCAGAAGTCGGAAGGCAGTGTTTCATGAAGACCAGACAATAGAAGATATTGGAAAGCTTGCAATATCTTCTTCCAGTGGACATAAATCTAGACCCAGCACCAGTACAATTGGTGACAGATAGGGTGCACGATGAAATTCCAAAAGTAAAACTAGAAGAGGCAGATAAAGATGTCGAGTAGGCGGAGACACAACCAGTTCCATTGGAAATTATATAATTATAACATCCCCGATTCGGGAGATGTTATCGGCAGGGGATAGGCCGTACTAATCCCATAAGCCTCTGACTCAAAAATCAAAACAATATTATCACTCGTTCCTCAATTTATTTATCATAAGTATGGGTACATAGCCCAAATTAACAACTGAACATGCAAACTAACTTTAATTACTGAAAACATAATTACACATGTCTTTACAATGACTGACAAATAATCAGGAACTAACTTATGACTTCTATTTGACCTGACTGGACTCTCACTCTTTCTGACTCGAACTGGTGGACTCCAAACCTAATGACTGCATCAATATATGTCTTTCTGAGCTCGTCCTCCATGAAAACCTGTAACAATAGAAAACTAGGAGTGGGGGGGGTTAAATCTTCGTACGATCTAAGTGAGTGGACTATAAAATTGAAATGCTGCAATAAAATCATTTAGTTATGAAATCAAAATCTGAAACTTTTTTCTGAAAATTTCGTTTGAAATCTTTTTTATAAAACTTGTCTTTCTAAAAACTGCTTTTGAAACTCTTGTTTCTGGAAACTATTTCAAAAATCTGATTTTCTGGCAAAAAAAAACTGTTTACTGAAATTCTGATCACTGTGAACTGCTCTGTATCTGAAAAACCTTGACATATGAGGGCGTTACGTATCGTCGTCCCCCATACGTCTAACTGTAGCCAGCAGTGCAAATACATGACTTTGGAGCGTTACGTATCGATGTCCCCCAAAACATGCCACTACTGTCTCTGAAACTGGTGGTCTTGGGGTGTTACGTATCGCCGTCCCCCAAACCACAAAACTAGATTTGGGGGTGTGGATCTATGCTACCACCCAAGCTCTGAAACTAAGGTCTATAGGTGTTACGTATCGCCATCCCCTTAGCCCCGCTCTAGGATCTGAGGGAGTTACGTATCGCCGTCCCATCAGTCCTCTACATGTGCACATATCTCTGTCCGTCAATTCCAACTGTCTCAAGTTACATACTAGGGTGATTTTTTCCCTCATGCCCCGAAATCATAAAACCATGATTTGTATCTGAAAACTGTAAGAAACATTTTCTGAAAGGATTTCTTTCTCAATTAAACTTAAACCATAACTTTGTATGAAATAATTGTAAAGAAAATCTTCTAACGCCCTAAAACGTAAAAATGTAAGTCTGAAATAGAAATAACATAATAAAACTCAGTTTAAAATGAGAGTGTCCACTCACTGTTTTACAATCTGGCTGGCATTGGATCCCTTATCGAATGAGATTGCGGTTTCTGTGGATAATCTATGATCGAGAACTTAATTAGCATGTTACTTGTATGAATGAATATCAGAATTTAACTAAGCTGATTAATGTATCAACATATCTTATCTATAAGGCTTATCGTGCTTATATCTCGATGTAAGGTTTACCTACTAACCGATAGGAGACCTATAAGGCGGCCTCAAGCATGCTAGAAAGGAAAAAAGATGGCTTAAGACTGATTTGGGCCACATTTTAAACTAGCGTCGCGACGCAGGTCAGGGCACGTCACGACGCCATGAACCAGAAGCATGCCCAAATTTTATTCTTTTACGTCGTGATGCCAAAACCCTCCAGTGTCGCAACGCAGTTCCCATGTTTTCTGTTTTTCTTCTCCAACTTCAATTCACCCAAATACTCAACCCTAAAATTCCCATACTAAAAACCATTGTTCAATACACCATACCATTCTCAATTCTACATAAACTAAATCATTATTAATCAAAAATCAACTTCCAATTATCCCATATAATCCATAAGATTAAACCCATTACAACTTTAATCTCATTTCATCACTTTAATCTCATATTCTTAACTAACCCAAAAATTAGGGATTCCACTCAATTCCCACACATTTCATGCTACAAAAAGCAATTTCTAATATGCTTCTATCATTTATCTATTATTTTATCATCAAAATCCATAATCCAAAATTTGGGTCAAAGGCCCTTACCTCATTTCATTTTTGTTTCCTTTACCCTCCAAGTCTCCCAAGGTTGCCAAGCTTTTCTCTATTTCTTTTCTTCATCCTCATCTTCTTTCCTCCCTTCTTCTCTCATGCCTCTTCCTTTCTTTTTTTGTTCCAAAATTTTTTGATTACAGAATAGTGAGCCCTTTATATAGTGGGGGTTGTATGATATTTGGAAAGTTGGGGAAAAGTGTAGAAGTGTGTAGAAAATTTGAGATTTTTGCATTTGACCCTGAAATCACTATTCATCTGAATTTTGACATGTATTTTTGACCTATTTCTGGTAAGAGTTTAGAAACATGTTCAACGTGGAAGTTGTAGGTCTTGATCTCAGCATTCCGACGATATAAAATTCATAAAAATTCGGGTTCATATGAAACAGTTACGCCCCAAATACCACAAGCTATCCAAGTGGGAACACTGTACATTCTCGTCCTGGGACTTTGAGGAATTTACCGATTGTCCCCAAAGTCATTCCATGAGTATATTTGAGTCTCAATATAATTTATTTTATGTGCATTCGTCCCTTTCATGACAGTGCAGTTATATACAATAGTAAAAACTACCGGTCGTTACAAATTCTCTCATCCTTAAAAAGGATTCGTCCTCGAATCCTTTTTTTAAAACTTGGGATCTCACCACAGACCCCCGGGTTCACGGCCTCGCTCCAGACCATCAGCCTTAACTGACTTTATATTTGAAACCATCATGTTTTACCTGCTAGAACTCTTACTTTTCTTAAACTAACTCACGCTTGTCTCAGTCTTTCCCTTATCTTGGCTTCTGTTTCATGCTTGGTACTTTTGACTTTAGAATGAGAGGGGGCTCATCGTCCTGTTTTTATAACTTCCTACTTCTTACCTTACTCAACGGCCATGTCTCAACTCTTATGGTGCATCAAAGAATCTCACTCTTAGACTTTCTCGTTATACTTTATTTACTTCAGCTCATTTCTTACTTGAGCTATTAATTCCGAATGGTATTAGGTTCGTGGTTTACGTCCACTTCTTCCATTTCTTGACTGGTTAGACTTGTTATTTCTAATCTACGAGAAGACATATTCTAAGAGTCTTCTTGCTAATAACTGAACGCCCTCTTAACTTATTCTGCAACACTATTGGGCTAGGCTTTTGCACTTTTACTAACGGATCTTTTATCTCTGTAGGTATTTGCACTTTCTTGTAACTAGGCTCTTTTACTTTGGCTTTGACCGCAGAAGGTACATACGTACATATGTTTATTCTAGGCTGCTTACCGGTTCTTCACTATAATTTCTTTTCTCTGCTTATCTGTATAACTTAGGACTTTGTAATGTAGGCCATGACTCATTAGGTGCCTTTGTCCTATATTATTGTTCACCTAATGGGTTTGTACTAAGAAAGTTGGGTCTGGTAGTTTCGCTGGGATCTAAACTGTATGCACATTTCTACTTAAAATGCACTCTTGCTATAGACGAGGACGCTGGCGATTCAGTTCTGACTATAATCTATTCTTTTCTTCATACCCTTATTTTTACTGCTACTGTAAGTCTGATTTCGGTACTCCTCACTGACTTGTTCTCCAAAGTCTAGTGTTGTCAATGGTCATCACCCAAATATACGTACACATGTCATACCTTAAGGATTCACTCCATATGCTAATTGAAACTCTTTAGTAACTTATCTCCTCGATTCCGTATTATTCTGCACATCTACAAAACCACCCATACCCGTGGCTAAATCCATCCCAAACCCGTTGTGGTTTGGTCAACTTAGACTAGGGCTGGGTACTTATATGACTCACGTGAACTAACACGTAATGGATCTTTAGTTACATTCTGATACTATGAATCCTTATAGTTAGACATTTTATCTTTACTTACTAGGTATTCTTCTACTACTTTCAGTGCACCTCCACAACTTTACTTCTAATATTTTTCCTTTGCACTCTTCTAGCCTTGTGCTTTGTCTTATGCTATACTAAGAACTTCCACAGTCTATATCTCTGGCTCCTTATCCGAATGATATCTTTTCCTTTACCTATACATTATTATGTCTAACATTGGTTCCTTTGTATCTCAGTCATCACTTGACTACTACTTATCTCTGTACCATTCCGACTATACAACTTTCTGACTCTTTAACTTGGGGCTGTCTCGCACTTTTACTTTGTCCTCATACTCAGTCTGAAGGTCTTCTTCCACTATACCTTAACTCATTTCTGGGAATATCTTGAGGCAATCATCAGGATCCATCTCTGCTGCTGTCGTTTATCAATGGTTGGGAGGGTGTGAACTGCTCTGTATCTGAAAAACCTTGACGTATGAGGACGTTACGTATCATCGTCCCCTCATACGCCTAACTGTAGCCAGCAGTGCAAATCCATGACTTTGGGGCGTTACTTATCGCCGTCCCCCAAAGCATGCCATTGTTGTCTCTGAAACTGGTGGTCTTGGGGCGTTACGTATCGCCATCCCCCAAACCACAAAACTAGAATTGGGGGTGCAGATATATGCTACCACCCAAGCTCTGAAACTATGGTCTAGGGGCGTTACCTATCGCCATCCCCCTAGCCCTGCTCTTGGATCTGAGTGAGTTACGTATCGCCGTCCCCACAGTCCTCTACATGTGCACATGTCTATGTCCATCAATTCAAATAGTCTAAAGTTATATATTGGGGTGAGTTTTTCCCTCATGCCCCGAAATCATAAAACCATGATATGTATCTGAAAACTGTAAGAAACATTTTCTGAAAGGATTTCTTTCTCAATTAAAACTTAAATCATAACTTTGTGTGAAATAACAGTAAAGAAAATCTTCTAACGCCCTAAAACGTAAAACTGTAAGTCTAAAACAGAAATAATATAATAAAATCAGTTTAAAAGGAGAATGTCCACTCACTTTTTACAATCTGGTGGCACTGGATCCCTTATCGAAGGAGATTGCGGTTCCTGTGGATAATCTATGATCGGAACTTAATTAGCATGTTAGTTGTAAGAATGAATATCAGAATTTAACTACGTTGATTAATGTATCAATATATCTTATCAATAAGTCTTATCGTGCTTATATCTCGATGTAAGGTTCACCTACGAACTGATACGAGACCTATAAGGCGGCCTCAAGCATGCTAGAAAGGAACAGGGATGGCTTAAGACTGATTTGGGCCACATTTTGAACTCGCGTCGCGATGCAGGTCAAGGCGCGTCATGACACGCATGAACCAGAAGCGTGCCCAAATTTTATTCTTTCACGTCGCGATGCCAAAACCCTCCAGCGTCGCGACGCGACACATTTCTCAGGTTTTCTGTTTTTCTTCTCCAACTTCAATTCACCCAACTCAACCCTAAAATTCTCATACTAAATACCATTGTTCAATACACCATACTACTCTCAATTCTACATAAACTAAATCATTTTTAAACAAAAATCAACTTCCAATTATCCCAGATAATCCATAAGATTAAACCTATTTCATCACTTCAATCTCATTTCATCACTTTAATCTCATATTCTTAACTAACCAAAAAATTAGAGATTCCACTCAATTCCCACAAATTTCATGCTACTAAAAGCAATTTCTAATATGCTTCTATCATTTATCTATTATTTTAACATCAAAATCCATAAT
Source organism: Zanthoxylum bungeanum (assembly GCA_019454045.1). Lineage (NCBI taxonomy): Eukaryota > Viridiplantae > Streptophyta > Magnoliopsida > Sapindales > Rutaceae > Zanthoxylum > Zanthoxylum bungeanum. The sequence continues at coordinate 53,155 of SKCR01039586.1, read as the reverse complement.
CTAAAATTTGGGTCAACGGCCCTTACCTCATTTCATTGTTGTTTCCTTCACCCTTCAAGTCTCCCAAGGATGCCAAGTTTTTCTCTATTTCTTTTCTTCTTCTTCTTTTCCTCACTACTTCTTCTTCTTTCCTTTCTTCTTCTTCTTCTTCTTTCCTCCATTCTTCTCTCACATCTCTTCCTTTTTTTTTGTTCCAAAATTTTGTGATTAGAGAATAGTGAGCCCTTTATATAGTGGGGGTTGTATGATATTTGGAAATTTGGGGAAAAGTGTAGGAGTGTGTATAAAATTTGAGATTTTTGCATTTGACCCCGAAATTACTATTCATCCGAATTTTGACTTGCATTTTTGACCTATTTCTGGTCAGATTTTGGAAAACTGTTTAACGCGGAAGTTGTAGGTCTCGATCTCAGCTTTCCGACTGTTGGGTTTTCTAGGTCAAAACAAGATCAAATTAAGCAAGAAATCATGTGAATACAACAAAGTAAGAATTCGGAAAATACTCACTTTGATCGGTTTTGGATGTAGGAGATAACAAAAATTCCAAGCCTTGTGTTGTGCTCCAAGCTCTCCTTTGATGTATGTTGAGCTTCCAAGCTTGTCCTTGAATTCCAAACTCATGGATTGGTTTCCCTATCACCTTTGTATAACTCTTTATGTGCTAGCAATGGAAGAAATTTGCAACAAAATCTTCCTATTTCTTCTTACAACTTTCGGCCAAGCCAAGATGAAGGAGAGGGAGAGGCTCACGGTGAAGGAGAAAGAAAAAAAAAAGTGAAGTGTGTTGTGTTGTATTTTGATTTTCCAAAATCAAAAGTCTAATACCAAATCTTCCAAAGTTGGTAAAAGTCACTCAAGCATTTCACACTTGTGTGTTTTACACACAATCAACTACCAACAACTTCCATCAACAAAAAGTGACAAAGTTTACTAGTGATGTGACTTGTGTGTGGGCCCCACTTGATTCAAAATCCGAGTGGACCCGCAAACACATCCCGGGCTCGGGTTCGCTAATTCCGAATTAACGAATTTTCCGTTGTGACGTAATTAAATCAAATTTAATTAATTAATTATGCCTAGCAAAATTACTATTCACATCGCTCGCGAATTAATTCTAAATTAATTCGTTTTCCTGAATTAAAATCTAATTTTAATTCCGCGTCGAAATCTAATTTCGTTTAATATATCGAATATATTATTTTATCGATTAATTACAAATTAATCGTTCTCTCTCATTAAATAGTATTTTATCCCAGATAAAATCTCTCCGCAATTAATCCTAGATTAATTTTCTCTCTCATCTCATTAATCCCAGATTAATTATGTTCGAGTAATACGTCATCGGTGAATCTTCGAGAAGCAACCCATGAGATCCCTGGATATATTGGCAGTAAATTCGGTCATCGGAATATCAGAATACGTGCGTACCTAGTACCATGTTCTTACCGATTTACAAGACATGGTTGGCTTCTAGCAAAGCGTCGTGCCTACCCAATTCTCCAGAAATATTCTTTTAAAGAATATGTGATCTATGTCAGGCGTAGTATACGTAGTATTGCGTATTGCGATCCAGTATCGGATGTCACATGCTAGGCCTGGGGCTGGAATTGTGTCTGCCCCGTACGAAGCATATATCGGATCTCTGGTAACTAGTCTCTATAATCGAATAAGCATGACCTAGTCATATTATTCCGATGACTGCATTACATAAGAGTACTAGTTCTGTATCCTACGTGATCATCATCTCTATATGACTGAAGTGATACTTCCATCTTGACATCACACCCAATACACTATGATTCTCAATATACCCAGAAGAGGCGTACACAGAACCTGTTAAAGCCCCGGACGACCAAAACCAAAGTATATTGATTGTCACAAGTATTAGCGATGCAAGTCTCAGGTTAAGAACAAATACATCTACCCTGATTCGGACTTCCATAGACACATAGTCATACTACCAATGGAATTCCGAGAGGTCTATCCAAAGCGAAGTTATTTCCGTACCATCGGTAAACACAACCTCTTATTACACTTGCATGAGTATACAATACCCAAATATATAAGAACTATGTCGTTATGCTCCCACAACGCGCACAAGTTCAATACTAGTCTATTCCGCATTATCGATGTCCAATCTCGATAATACTACGACTAGGGATATTTGAATGATTAAACCTTAGTGGATTGATACTGTCTCATATCATCTAAATCTGGAACTAATCATAAGGACTTTTATCATTTATATATCCCGGTAATCCAATTACAAATGATAAAAGAGCAATTTCCTTTTGTCACATAGTTAATTTGTACAACAACACCATCTTCTGTACAAATAGTGATGCTATGGGTCATAATTGTCCAACACCGACAATATTCAATTCATAAAAATTTGGGTTTATATGAAAAAGTTATGCCCCAAATACCACAGGTTGTCCAAAGAGGAATACTGTACAGTCTCGTTCCGGGACTTTGAGGAATTTACCGATTGTCCCCAAAGTCATTCCATGAGTATATTTGAGTCTCAATATACTTTATTTTATGTGCATTCATCCCTTTCATAACAGTGCAGTTATATACAGTAGTAAAAACTACCAGTCGTTACAAATTCTACCCTCCTTAAATAAGATTCGTCCTCGAATCATTTTCTTTAAAAAATTTGGGATCTCACCACATACCCCCGGATTCACGGCCTCGCTCTAGACCATCAGCCATAACTGACTTCATATTTGAAACCATCTTGCTTTACCTTCCAGAACTCTTACTTTTCTGTAAACCAACTCACGTTTGTCTCAGTCTTTCCCTTATCTTGGCTTCTGTTTCATGCTTGGTACTTTTGACTTTAGATCGAGAGGGGATTCATTGTCATGTTTTCATAACTTTCTGCTCCTTACTTTACTCAACGGCCATGTCTCAACTCTTATGGTGCATCAAGGAATCTCACTTTTAGACTTTTTCGTTATACTTTATTTACTCCAACTCATTTCTCACTTGAGCTATTAATTCCGAAGGGTACTAGATTCGTGGTTTACGTCCACCCCTTCCATTTCTTGACTGATTAGACTCTTTAATTCTAATCTACGAGAAGACTTATTCTAAGAGTCTCATTGCTAAGAACTAAACGCCCTCTTAACTTATTCTGCACCACTATTGGGCTAGGCTTTTGCACCTTTACTGACAGATCTTTTATCTCTATAGGTATTTGCACTTTCTTGTAACTGGGCTCTTTTACTTTGGCTTTGACCCTGGAAGGTACATACGTACATATGTTTATACTAAGCTGTTTACCGGTTCCTCACTACAATTTCTTGTCTATGGTTATTTCAATAACTTAGGACTTTGTAATGTAGGCCCTGACTCCTTAGGTGCCTTTGTCCTTTATTATCGTTCACCTAATGGGTTTGTACTAAGAAAGTTGGGTCTGGTAGTTTCGCTGGGAGCTGAACTGTATGCACATTTCTACTTAAACTGCACTCTTGCTATAGACGGGGACGCTGGCAATTCAGTTCTGACTATAATCTATTCTTTTCTTCATACCCTTATTTTTACTGCTACTGTAAGTCTGGTTTCGGTGCTCCTCACTGACTTGTTATCCAAAGTCTAGTGCTGTCAAGGGTCATCACCCAAATATATATACATATGTCATACCTTAAGGATTCACTCCATATGCTAATTGTAACCCTGTAGTAACTTATTGTTATGGTTGGTGCTCTGAGAGCCAATCCCGATCGTATTTATGTTCAATTCATGAATACGAACAATACATTTTTCCATAATATTACAATTTTAATGGAAGCACCTCTTGTCTTTTATATACGTATTCGATCTATAACGTAGTGCACAGTTACAATATAGCTTGTAATTGACATTGGGAAGTGTCATTATAAGTTGTATATCCTTAAATTAAGTTTCTGGTCAAGATTTGCTGACACGGGTCGGTTAGTAAAGTCCGTTGAGACCAGTACATGTCGTATATCGGACTTGGTCCGATGGTTTATCCCAATGAATCATGAGTCTTTGGGAGACTCATATAGACGTGTAGGTGTTTATTTGATAAACACTGAACGACTCACAGAAGATTTCCTAATAGATGGTACACCAACGTCAATATGAATCTTCACGGGTTGAGTAACATAGTGATTCTTTGACTTGAGATACCACTATGGATATACGAGTTATCCTCCACACTTAGATGGCAGTCACATCACCGATCTATTTAGATCAGAACTCCGCCTGTTCGTTGGGTGTGGACTCATGCTCATGATATCCTATGTGTATCAAGAAAGGATCTGTCAGTTTTGTGTACAGAGCATAAATAGTCCATTTGTGATTAGCAATCTGTTAAATTTATGGCCATAGTATACTTCGGAAGAGAGTTCTGAATGTTATTTAGAGATTGCTAATTGATACGTCGACGGGATTATTCCTATAGATATTTGACTTGTATATCTATATCTCTGGGATAATCCGGATACCTGTGACGGAGGGATTATACGTATGCAGTGACCTCGACCTGTATGATTTAGCGAGTTTATCCGTGATCGTCATAATTTACGAGTGGGTGAATTATGGACACGAAATTAGATTTCGTGACGGATATGTCTGAATCTAGAGAGTCTCACTAATGAAATATACTCGTAGAGCACAAGGGAAACTGTTATAAATAATACTGATTATTTATAACTCATTTAACGGTTAAACGAAAAATACATGCAATCGGGACCTAATGGTCATTTCCGAATTGATGTGTATTTGTATTTAATATTTGATATTATTAAATACACATTAATTAAATATCAAATTGTGATATTTAAAATATATCATTAATATATGTATTTGAGATATTTAATGTAAATATAATACATATATTTGAGATATTTATATTTATTATTTAATTTTTTAATTGTTAAATAATTAATTAATTAATATTACAAATATTTTTTAATGATTTATGCTTTATTAAAGTTTGTAAATGGCTTAATGCCATTGGAACACATTTATTTTCTTTATTAAAGTAAATGAAAAGGTGGACTAATGGTATTTAAACAAATAAAAATAATTGTTATTTTTATTTGTTTTAATTAATGGCAACGTAAAAGGAAAAACAAAAGGCAAAAAGGTTGTTGGTTTTTCAATAAGTTTCCAGAGAGCAAAAACACAAGTTTATGAAACAAAAATTGCAAGTGGAGAGCATTTGGAGGAAAACAAAAGGAAAAGCTTAAGCATTTTTGAAAAATTAGTAAGTATTTCTTTATTTCCTTCAACATGAAAATTGTTTCAAATATTCTTAACTTCAAATTGTGTTGTTAAGATTATGTCTCTACTCTTTAAGTTTGTAATTAAATTTGTTCAAAGCTTGTTGGATGTAATTAGCATGTATAATTGATTTATAAAGCTTATTAGTGTAATAGCTTAATAAATTAATTAGAAAATTAAAGTTTCCATTCTAGAGTTGATTAGCCATTCATAATTAACCTAGAATTGTTCTTGATTAATTTCATGATGGTGAGACTTGATTGGTGTGGTAATTGAATGATTAAATTATTGAATTTTGTCAATTTAATGTAAATTATCCAATTTGAGTAATTTATGAAATTAGGGTTCTTAACCCACTCAAATTTTGCGGCTTTTCATATATATGTTATAATTTGATATATATTTGATGTATGTCAAATTTGGGATTGATTGGATTTGATCTTGATGTGTTTTGAACAAATTGGGCCAAATTGCAATTAATGAAAAGTCCAGTGGCTGTTTCGTAATTCTGGAAAATTACTGGGCAGTTTGCGCAAATCTGGAAAAGTTTCTGGTTTTTTTGAAAAATTGTAAAAATTATTTTGGGATTGATTTGGAATCAATTAAATATGTAATTGACATATTTAAAAACTAAAATGATTAAATTGTAAATCTTTGGGGTCTTATTGCAATTAATGATAAATCTGATTTTTCAGATAAGAAATTCAGTTTTTTTTAATTGATTAATTAGAATAAATTAGTTTATTTTAATTGCCCAAGAAAAATATTTATCGAAAATTATTTCGGAGTGAAAATACGCGAAAACAGTGAAAAACGGAGTTACCGGGTAACGGTAGCCCAAACAGTGAACTGGTCACTGTTCAGGCAGCCTATGTACTGTCCAAATGTTTTAGGGGCTGACTTGGGCAGTCCCCATGAGCATTGGTCGGTCGGTTTGGCCAGAAACGTGTTATGCTATTTTGCGGAAAAATATTTTCGTAAAAATTTTGCGATGTTTCTATATTATTTATGTTGTTATATGATATCGAATAAATATGTTTAGGTGAAATATGAATGAATTATTAATATTTGATATTGAATAATTTATTCGTAAGTTTAAAAATTTTAAACTACGATTTCGCCCGAACCGCGCTCCTTCCGCTGCGCCTCTCTGATTAGACCCCCAACAAAATGGTATCAGAGCGAGTCTGATCCTGGACGCCCGATATGAATAGCCCTCTAAAATTCAATGTTTAGTTTAATCATTAATTTATACATGCATTTGTTTATTTAATTTGATTAAATAAAGTAAAAACATCTTTTGTTGGAAAATCCCCGATTTAAATAAGATTTTAAGAAAGTGACTAGTAGTAGGAATACTTGTTTCTTCTTCCGCCTTGTCAATACGGATGTAAATATTTTCATGATGCTATGGCTGTAACGTGCCAAAGCTGTGCAGTTATAGTTGAAGGTAGTTCATTTGCGCCGGTAGAACTTATATGATAAGAGACAAATTCAAGTGAAAATGGAAATCCTGAACGTGCCAAAGCTGTCAGGACTACATCAGTAGCTTGAGTTTGTCATTGACAAGTTTAACCTTGATACGCCTCCTTGTGAACGTGCCAAAGCTGTCATAACGAGAAACGATCAGGACCGAACCTAAGAGTCACAGTGAGTGTGATTGACAATGAGTTGTCTACCTAATGAATATACGTAGGCGAGAACGTGCCAAAGCTGTGAGTCGAAATATATTCATGGGGTCCACTTCCTATTATGGAATTCAATTTAATTATTGAATTATCGTTTCCATTGGGGATTACGGTATTACGTAAAGTAGTGGGAGGCACTGCTAAGTTAAAAATCCTTAACTTATGTGGTGTGTAATATTATGTAAATTGTCGCTCATGTTGTTCCTTATTCTATTTGTTTGATAGAATTAAACTTTTATCCACTGCATGCATATTATAAATATGTTTTCTGACTTTAATTATGGTTGCAGATTTCTAGAATATGTTCTAGATTAGAATAGATAATGATATAATCCTTCTAGACAGAATAGTTTCTTATGCAGTAAAGATTGACATGAATTGGTTCACGTCTCGAGATTCTTCACTGGCATTAAGAAAATCCCATTAGGTATTTGTTTATCTAATAATGACGTTCCATGGCTTTAGTAACATTTGGAGGTCAAGTGTTCGACACTATTTATTTTTCGATTATTTGCAAAGGTTGTAAATAATTTGAAAGTAAATAATGAAGCTAAAGAATGCAGATGCGTATAGTTGTGTATAGAAAATATTGATTTTCATAATACGACAACTATAGATATTGGATATCAGATCTCCCGTCTAGATATTTAAAATATTGTTGAATGATTGTTTCGATATTTGATATCAGAACTTGCGACTATCTGATAGTTACTTTTTCTTTGCAAACAGTTGTTACATATTTTAAAATGACTAGTAGTGTCATTTACGAATAGATAAACATTAAGAAAAGTATTCAGTTAAGTAAATAACTTAGAACATTATTTTATGAGATTTTATCACTTAAGTAGTTGATGTTTATTCCATATAGTAAAGGATGGTCTGATATGAGATCACACCACATATCATTATCCATTTAACGAATATTGTATTCGGGAAAGTGACTAAATCTCATTTAACCAATGACTGTCATTGGACCACAAAATTTATTAAACTAATACATTGGATGTATGTAATTTAATGAATTGTAAATTGCTTAAGATAGTTTTCTTTACTTCATAACTTAGTCAATGAACTGTCATGACTTAGTTATGTGTTTCTGATGAAACGCGGATAGAACATTTTGACTGGTTTAAAGATATTCGATCTGAAGTTTTAAAAAATGTATCTTTAAAATTCATTATGTGTCTTTGAATTGTTCAAAGATGTTTGATACGATCAAACATATGAATTTATGGCAATTTGTTCTAAGGTTATTCAAAGAATATGATTCTTACTCAATATAATTCTTCCATGATTCCATATTGATGGAATTGGCTAATGGAAGAAATCAGATCTTATATGATTTGATTCGTTTGATATTGAGTGTTACCTAATTAGTTTCAATACTTTTTGGGTTATGCTCCAGTAACACTAATTCATCATTTTAATTAATGTTCCTTTTGTTTCTACGGTCATATATATGATATGTATAAGTAGAAAATTCGAATCTTGAAAAGTTTGAGATTTGAATCTATCTTTTGTATAATGGTTATATAATTGATATTACTTGCGCCTCAGAGGTACGAGTAGAAGTTTATCATTTATTTTATTTAATAGAATATTGTATTCTATTTGATAGAATATCTTTTCTACGATCTCGAGTAATAAAATTGTTTATTACTTAGTGTGTAACATTGGATGTTGACTATTGTATAAAAGACTTGACTTATTGAAGTCACATACGGTATTAAACTATAAATGGAACAACATAATTAATAAGATGAAAATACCTTTAAATTACTTCCATATAAGTGTTATAGGATGTCAGAATCATTCGCAAAATATCATATACTTAATGGTTATATTGTTTTCTTATCAAAGAAAATTATCCTATAACTTATAGTGGGAACAATATTTGATATCGATTCCGGAAATTTTCATTTTGACCATAGATCTAAGATTGTTCATAGCTTACTACGATCAAGTTTGGAATTTTATTGAGCTTTTATTATGAATCGTTCATAATATCTGCAAATGGTTTACACAGCAAAAGCACAATGAGCTTATTAAAGGTTTGACCTTTATAGTATGACAGTGAGAAAAGTTGTACTCAACAATCTATTGTAGATTCTAAGGAAACTTGTCTCTGGTCGCACTGATTGAATAATTTAAGATCTGTTGGTTAATGATGATACTAAATTGTATATTTTAGCTAAAAGAATACAAAGTGGCGTTTCTGAATGGTTTCTTCAGATAAGAGATCCATTGTGATTTCTTAGTTTGAAGAGTTCGTTTTGGAATGGCCCTGGAGTTTGTATTATGCTAATATTACAATTTAATATATTAGCTTATAGAGCCTATTGTAGACTCGGATGAGCTTTCTGGAAATTTGTGTTTTCTAATTTTGATATCAGTCAGATTGTCTAATTTTATCAAAGGATAGAGAATACATATGGGATAGAAGGGTCAGTGGGAGCGTACAAATTTCTTTCTAGTATTTTACATCATAATGACATAATCATTATTAATGTAATAATGAGATGTTTATGAGGTAAATAGGTTTACCTCAGTCTTATTTTCTCATTTAAAGCATTGGGAATAGTCTTTATTATATTTGATATAAAGTTTTATATAAGATATAAAACTAAGAGACTTGTGAGATGCTCCTGGACGCAACAAGACTATATGTATGACAGTTAGTGTGTGTCTTGTGTATAGTATTCATCTTTCGTAAAGGATGATTCCTTTTTCGAAAGAGATAATGATTAGAATGTCTAATTAATCTTATGCATTATATGATGATGGCATAATGAATACTCTATTGAGTGCGATTAGAGATATTAATTTAATCGTAATTGTTACGAGTTATTTTGATATCCTCTAGACCATAAGATGAGTCTTGAAACATGTTCTCTATTATATTTGAGATATTAAGAACAAGTTTCTAATTAATGGAGAATAAATCTGCAACCATTAGGGTTAGATTAGTTATGAGTCTAATTATGACGTTAGACAGTCTACGTCATAAAGAGTCATAAAAGATGCAGTGGGAGTGTCATAGATGATTCCACTACAAGAGTGGAGTTATTTGTAACTTATGAAGTATTGACTTATGAAGTTGCATAGTGACCTCGAAGATTAGAAGTTTGTTATTAGTATTGTGTTTGCGGTTGTCTACAAAGTATTTTGGATTTAATCCATAAATACTTAGATAATTTAGTAGCTGAAGCACAATGTTGATATGACATCTGAGTCATATTTATGTAGAACTTAGTTTCTACAAAAATATGAATGATCCTTGCTAAGGAAAATGATTGTGTTTGTTGGACAAACTCAACAATTCATAGCGGGCTTACTTGTTGTTACCTACCTCTTGAGCGCTAGGTGAGTTCTTGAGGGCCATGAGTATGTGATACACATTAGGATGTGTATATGATATCATGGATTGGCACTAGAGCAAGTGGGAGAAATTGTTAGGGTTGGTGCTCTAAGAGCCAATCCCGATCGTATTTATGTTCAATTCATGAATACGAACAATACCTTTTTCCATAATATTACTATTTTAATGGAAGCACCTCTTGTCTTTTATATACGTATTCGATCTAATTTCGATTAGATTGATTAGATTGAAACTAAATCTAGTTTAGTGATATGTATATACATTAGACAAAGACCCTAGGATTTACAACGTAGTGCACAGTTACAATATAGCTTGTAATTGACATTGGGAAGTGTCACTATAAGTTGTATATCCTTAAATTAAGTTCCTGGTCAAGATTTGCTGACACGGGTCGGTTAGTAAAGTCCGTTGAGACCAGTACATGTCGTATATCGGACTTGGTCCGATGGTTTATCCCAATGAACCAGGAGTCTTTGGGAGACTCGTATAGACGTGTAGGTGTTTATTTGATAAACATTGAACGACTCACCGAAGATTTCCTAATAGATGGTACACCAACGTCAATAGGAATCTTCACGGGTTGAGTAGTATAATGATTCTTTGATTTGAGATACCACTGTGGATATATGAGTTATCCTCCACACTTAGATGGCAGTCACGTCACCGATCTATTTAGATCAGACCTTCGCCTATTCGTTGGGTGTGGACTCATGCTCATGATATCCTGTGTGTATCAATAAAGGATCTGTCAGTTCTGTGTACAAAGCATAGGTAGTCCATTTGTGATTAGCAATCTGTTAAATCTATGGCCATAGTATACTTCGGAAGAGAGTTCCGAATGTTATTTAGAGATTACTAATTGATACGTCGACGGGATTATTCCTATAGAGATTTGACGTTTATATCTATATCTCTGGGATAATCCGGATACCTGTGCCGGAGGGATTATACGTATGCAGTGACCTCGACCTGTATGATTTAGCGAGTTTATCTGTGATCGTCATAATTTACGGGTGGGTGAATTATGGACACGAAATTAGATTTCGTGACGGATATGCCTGAATCTAGAGAGTCTCACTAATGAAATATACTCATAGAGCACTAGGGCAACTGTTATAAATAATACTGATTATTTATAACTCGTTTAACGGTTAAACGAAAAATACATGCAATCGGGACCTAACGGTCATTTCCGAATTAATGTGTATTTGTATTTAATATTTGATATTTTTAAATACACTTTAATTAAATATCAAATTGTGATATTTAAAATATATCATTAATATATGTATTTGAGATATTTAATGTAAATATAATACATATATTTGAGATATTTATATTTATTATTTAATTATTTAATTGTTAAATAATTAATTAATTAATTAATATTACAAATATCTTTGTAATGATTTATGCTTTATTAAAGTTTGTAAATGGCTTAATGTCATTGGAACACATTTATTTGCTTTATTAAAGTAAATGAAAAGGTGGACTAATGGTATTTAAACAAATAAAAATAATTGTTATTTTTATTTGTTTTAATCAATGGCATTTACGTAAAAGGAAAAACAAAAGGCAAAAAAGTTGTTGGTTTTTCAATAAGTTTCCAGAGAGCAAAAACACAAGTTTATGAAACAAAAATTGCAAAGAAGAGTGGAGAGCATTTGGAGGAAAACAAAAGGAAAAGCTTAAGCATTTTTGAAAAATTAGTAAGTATTTCTTTATTTCCTTCAACATGAAAATTGTTTCAAATATTCTTAACTTCAAATTGTGTTGTTAAGATTATGTCTCTACTCTTTAAGTTTGTAATTAAATTTGTTCAAAGCTTGTTGGATGTAATTAGCATGTATAATTGATTTATAAAGCTTATTAGTGTAATTGAGCTTAATAAATTAATTAGAAAATTAAAGTTGTCATTCTAGAGTTTATTAGCCATTCATAATTAACCTAGAATTGTTCTTGATTAATTTCATGATGGTGGACTTGATTGGTGTGGTAATTGAATGATTAAATTATTGAATTTTGTCAATTTAATGTAAATTGTCCAATTTGAGTAATTTGTGAAATTAGGGTTCTTAACCCACTCAAATTTTGGGGCTTTTCATATATATGTTATAATTTGATATATATTTGATGTATGTCAAATTTGGGATTGATTGGATTTGATCTTGATGTGTTTTGAACAAATTGGGCCAAATTGCAATTAATGAAAAGTTCAGTGGCTGTTTCGTAATTCTGGAAAATTACTGGGCAGTTTGCGCAAATCTGGAAAAGTTTCTGGTTTTGTTGCAAAATTGTAAAAATTATTTTGGGATTGATTTGGAATCAATTAAATATGTAATTGACATATTTAAAAACTAAAATGATTAAATTGCAAATCTTTAGATTTTATTGCAATTAATGATAAATCTAATTTTTCAGAGGCCACACGCCTAAATGATGATGTCAAGTCCTTGAAATGGCAGGTTGCTTCTTTGGAAAAAAAAGTTGAAAGATAAATCAGTTCTCTAGAGAAAGCCTATGAGGATTTGAGAAGGGTAGAGACCGAGGAGCTTGGTCGGCTGGAGTCTGCTAGAGAAGAAGCGAAGGTTGAAGGGATGGAGAGTTGCATTAGGATGTTCGGGGTGCTTCAACCTGAAATGGACTTGGAAATGGTCCGCACTGTTGTAAGAATATGCAAGGGGGAGATCTCGTTGGTGGAGGTTTTTCGCAATCTGTATGAAGCCTTCGGGAATGACCAATATTCGCAAATGGGTCAAGATCCCGAGCCCATCCCTCCCTAGTCTCTGAACTTGTAGCAGGCCCTTCCTCTACCCCTGCCGATCCTGAGCCAAGCATTATACCCGAGTTGGAGACAACCGACCCTGTTGAATCTTTCATAGAACCAGTTCAACCTGCTTCGGTCTTGGAGCCCGATATTCCTACCGCTGCCTCTGTATCAGAAGCTTCCGCCACAGCCCCTCAGCCCGAGGCCCCTATGGCTAACTTAAAATTTTCTTACTCTATATGCACTTTACATTTCTCAATTTACCTTTTGCTCTTTCTATGCCTTTTGATTGTTGTATGCTTATCTTTTCCTTTCAGTACTTAGAATAATTTACGACCCTATGTCAACAAATATCTGGACTCGGTGGGACAAGGCCCGACCCCGAGCTGGTAAAATACTTAGTCACGAGGGAAAGTTACCTCATAGTGCCAAACAAAGCAAGGACATGTGGAGATTCTCCAACCCCATGCCAATAAATATCTGGACTCGGTGGGATAAGGCCCGACCCTAAGCTGGAAAAATACTTGGCCGATAGGGAACGTTACCTCCCTGTGCCAACCAAAGCATGGCCATGAGGGAGATGTTTCAACCCCATCCCAATAAATATCTGGACTCGGTGGGACATAACCCTACCCCGAGCAGGTAAAATACTTAGCCACAAAGGAATGTTACCTCATCGTGCCAACCAAAGCATGGCCATGGGGGAGATGCTCTGACCCCATGCCAATAAATATCTAGACTCAGTGGGACAAGACCCGACCCCGAGCTGGTAAAATACTTGGCCATGAGAGAATGTTACCTCCCTGTGCCAACCAAAGCATGGCCATTGGGGAGATGCTCTGACCCCATCAAAAAAATATATGGACTCGATGAGACAAGGCTCGACCCTGAGCTGGTAAAATACTTGGCCACGAGGGAATGTTACCTCCCCGTGCCAACCAAAGCATGGCCATAGGGGAGATGCTCCAACCCCATACTAATAAATATCTGGACTCGGTGGGACAATGCCCGACCCCAAGCTGGTAAAATACTTGGCCATGAAAGAATGTACCTCACCGTGCCAACCAAATCATGGCCATGGGGGAGATGCTCCGACCTCATGCCAATAAATATCTAGACTCAGTGGGACAAGGCCCGACCCCGAGCTGGTAAAATACTTGGCCACGAGGGTATGTTACCTCCTCATGCCAACCAAAGCATGGCCATGAGGGAGATGCTTCAACCCCATCCAAAAAATATCTGGACTCGATGAGACAATGTGTTATGGTTGGTGCTCTGAGCCATAATTTTATTATAAATTTCCTTGTAAATACTAATGTAACATTTTATTATGAATAAACTAAACAGTTTCTTTTATATATCATCCTCTTATATATGGAAAAGACATAAAAACCTTAGTAGAATGATAGTTATGATACTATTGTAAAAACATCACAACTAACATTGAGTTGTATCATGACGTTGTCATTCTTAGACAGATCATGGTCAAGGTTTACACTACTTGGTCAGTATAGTAAAACCGTTAACACTGGTACATGTCTTATATTGGAATCTTGAATTCTGATGGTTTCTCAATGAACCATGAGTCTTAGAGACTCGTATAGACGTGCAGGTGTTTATAGCAGATAAACACTGAACGACTCACCAAAGATTCTTAATGGATGGTACATCAACGTCAATAAGAATCTTCTCGGGTTGAGTGAGCATAGTGATTCTTTGACTTGAGATACCATTATGGATATATGAGTTATCCTCCATACTTAGATGGCAGTCATGTCACCGATCTATTTAGATCAGACCTCCGCTTGTTCGTTGGGTGTGGACTGATGCTCAGGATATCCTGTGTGTATCAAGAAATGATTCGTCAGTTCTGTGTACAGAGCATAGGTATTCAATATGAAATTAGCAATCTGTTAAATCCATGGGCCCGTGGTACACTGTAGAAATTAGTTTTAAGTGTTATTAAGGAAAAAATCCCTTCTATTTTCACCTTATAACATTCGGCAGTTTAGCATTTGCACACTTATCCAAGGAGCTCAGGTAGAAGCTCGATGCAAGGACTACTTCATGCATCTTCATAGGCTTTGGAGATGAGGAATTTGGATATAGGTTATAGGACCCGAAGGAAAAGAAGGTCATCAAAAGCAGGGATGCAGTGTTTCTTGAAAACCAGACTATAGAAGACATTGAAAAGCCTAAGATGTCTTCTAATTCTAGTACCAATAAAACCGATGCAAATCCAGACACAACCCCAACACCAACATGAGTGGCCACAGATAATGATGGGGTGCATGATATGTCAGAAGTAGAACCAGATGAGGAAGATGGTGTTGAGTAGGGGGAGCTGTAACCTGCTCCATCAGAGGCTACAAGATCATCCACAGATCTGGATGACAATAGACCTCGAGAAAACAGTGAACCTTCAATACGAAGATCTAAGCGATGTCAGATTTCATCAAACAGATACTCAAGATCTGACTATATTCTGCTTACTGACAATGGGGAGCCAAGAAGTTTTAATGAAGTTGTATCGCATTAAGACAAAAGAAAATGGCTTCATGCAATGCAAGATGAAATGGAATCTCAGCAGAAAAATCAGACTTATGAGATAGTCAAGCTCCCGCAAGGCATGAAGGCACTAAAGAACAAATGAGTGTTCAAGCTGAAGAAAGATGACAGCAGAAATGTGGTGAAACACAAAGCTCGGATAGTAGTCAAAGGATTCCTACAGAAAAAGAGAATCGACTTTGATGAAAATTTTTCACCGGTAGTGAAAATGGCTTCAATCCGAGTTATCCTAGGATTGGTAGCCAGTTTGAACTTAGAGCTTGAAAAAATGGATGTTAAGACAACATTTTTTCATGGTAACCTAAATGAAGAAATCTACATGGAGCAGCCAGAAGGTTTCAAGATCTCAGGAAAAAAGAACCTTGTTTGCAAGCTGAAGAAAAGCTTGTAAGGCCTCAAACGAGCACCAATGCAGTGGTACAAGAAATTTGACTCAATCATGGTGAGTCAAGGCTACAAAAGAACTGCAGCGGACCAGTGTGTTTACATTCAAAGGTTTCCGGATGGAAATTTCATTGCTCTTATACTATACGTAGACGACATGTTGATCGTTGGACAAGATGCAGCGAAGATCAGCTAGCTGAAGAAGGAACTCTCTAAGTCTTTCGGCATGAAAGATTTAAGACCAGCTCAACAGATTTTGAGAATGCAAATAGTTCGATACATACAAAATAAAAATATTCTATAATGATCAGAGAATCACAAGACTTGTTTTCTTTTGATTTGGTAATTTTTTTAAGCTTTTAAATTCACTATGAAAGTTTTTAATTGGATAAGAATAGTTCACAAGAACTGTGAGGTCTCATTGAATTGTTTATGTAACACTTGGTGAAAAATCGATATCGATCATCTATATCTAATAATGCCAGTATACTTCCAAGTTTAGGGTGGTAATTGTGGTATTATATAGTGTGGTTTAGTATCGTGTTAATTTTTTAACAACACTAATACTATCCGTTTAATAAATGGATTGAAATACAAGTATGATTATCCGACAAATAAATGGATCAATTACGACATGATTTTTTATTTATGGCACAACTACTCAATTATAATACGATAAATTAATAAACGAGTAATGTGTTGATACAATATGACTACTGTAGGAGCGAAGCGGGGTTTACCGCTATGCCTATGATGTTCGGCGACCACGACACTATTGGGCTTGCAACCCGTAGAGAGTACGGAGTAGCCCACGGGGAACTAAACTGGAGAATAAAGGAGTCGCCACCTGACCGGCGTAAACACACACGTATAACGCAAGCGCACGTATCGTTCAAGTAGTATAAAAATATAGATCCCACGAGGACTTAATTCCTACTGTTGTTATTAATTATTGAATCTATTTATTTACAAATATCTAATTGAGGGTGAAGAGAATGATTGCTTGATTGATTTGGTTGATTGTAGTTTTGCAAAATAAATAAATAAATAAAAAGACAAAAGAAAATACTAAGGAAAATAACAAAAGACACAAAGATCTAGGGTTGTGAATCATTCTAATATCTTTTAAAAGATGAAGTGATTATTTTATGTTTGTGTAATAAATCAGTTTACTAACTTGGAACACGAAATTATGCAAAAGCCTCTGTCGATGGTCAGACGCAAATACCCAGTTTAACCAAATTGAACCATATATCTATGTCAATCAAATTATCTGGATTTATTAAGTTTAAGTTCCAATTATTGCTACCCCCGCCCGACAGGTATATGTCTATCCTGTAAGGAAATTTATTAAAGGGTTATCTATCCTCAAGGAAGATCGTGGGCTATTAAGTATAAGGCAGAAACCTAAAATCTCTATGTCTAGTTCATTTTAGATTTACCACATCAATCTTATTGGTGATTAGACAACAAGATGCATTAAGCTTAAAACTTAATAAGTAAACCTTTAAATTACCCAAACTATAAAATAACCCTTTATAAACCGGTGATATTAGAATTCATCACAACCCCAGATAACTAACACATAACTAGGGCTAGTAAAAACTTAAAAGTAAAAGACATAAAGTAAAAATACTGAAAAGTAAAAGACATAAAGTAAAAGCTGAAAAATAAAAAAAAATAAAATAAAATAAAATGTTAAGGTAAAAGGAATTACTTTTACTATTTACTATTTTAGATATCTCCCATAAAATAATATATAAACTTGTGATAATATTACCAACCGACCAATCTGACGCTATCCTTTATTAGTCAGGTTTAAACCAGATTAAAATGAATTACCAACCGACCAATCTGCTGGTATCCTTTTTAAGTCAATATTTTAAATAATGAATATATTATTTTTAAGGGAGATTAATCTAAATAGTAACAGTAAAAGAATTACATTTCACCCTAGCTGGGGAAGTTACCTCCTCATGGTGAATAGTAAAAACTGTAAAAAGTAAAAAAGTAAATTACTATATTAACAAAACGTAATTAAAATTATTTACAAAACTAAAAACTAAAAAAAACTAAAAACTAAAAAAAACTAAAAACTAAAAGAAACTAGAGAGAGAAACTCTATCTTTACATCAAAGAGATGAGAGAGAGCGGTGCATCTAAAACTTAAATTTGAAGCTCTATTTATAGGCTCGGGCAGGCTTCTGGTGTCGCGACGCTGAGGCCTTTGGCGTCGCTACGCTGACTTCTGTCGACGTGGCACGCTCTGGTTCGTCGGTTTGCAGATTCTAGATAAGGTGACACGTGGTAGAGTGGTTGGGCTTTAATTATTGTGACACGTGGCGGCTTCTGATTGGTCGATGAGATTCTTATCCGCCACGTGTCATATAAGGATTAGATAGCCAATAATTGATGCTGATGTGGCGCTGACGTGGCGGTGACATGGCGACACGTGGGAAAGAGATTGTCGGCACCGTAGGATTGCGACACGTGGCACTTTCTGATTGGCTGATGATGACATGGCGGTGAGGTGGCAGTTTGACTTGGTCAACCTGGTGATATGGGCTGATGACATGGCAATGACGTGGAGTGACACGTGGCACACGTGGCGATGGTGACTTTCTGCACCGTAGGATGCTGACACGTGTCACGGCGCATGTTAGCAGATCAGCTGTGATGGTGACACGTGGCACGGCGCACGTTAGCAAAGTCAAACTTTTCTCAGATTCTGACACGTGGACCCGGCGCACGTTAGCACTGTTCGGCGCACGTTAGGCGTCGCGACGCGGAAAATTACCAAAAATGCCATTTTCATCCATTTTTCACTGTTTTGGCCCAAATCACCTCCAGGGTGTCCTGAAACTTTATTTATCTACAAAATAACACAAAACACATCAAAATATTCACAAAACCCAAGAAACTATACAAAATATTAGGTTAAATGAGTGGGAAATAGTGATATATTTACCACTCATCACCACCCAGGGTGAACTGGGAAATGATTTAAGGCCACACTCACCCCTCGCAAGGGAAGACCTCAAACCGTTGGGTTCGGAATGATCCCTTACTTATGCCAGTATAATGGACGGGTTCACATAATGGTATAACCAAGTCTTATGGAGTACATGCAAGATAATTCAAATAAACACACAAATTTGCACACCCATAAACATGAATATAAAAAAAGGAAATTAAATTAAGAAACACAAGGTATGATAACAAGAATCATAATAAATAATCAAAAGCGGAAAAAATGCGTCAATAAATAAATGGTAAATAAAAGGGGGTCAGTCACGCATATATGAGTATTTCCCGAGTGGCACGTGGAGTTGTATCCCAAGTACAGACCGCACTACCATCCATTCGGATTCGGCTACGGAATTTATGTTTGGGTTTCCATTTGATATACCACAATGGATAATAACACACATAATCATCAATGCACCGTAAGCGAACATAAAAGAAACATAACCATGTATATGCGGATAATCACCAGTACGAACAAATAAAATAAAGGCGCAATGATAAAATAACAATAAATAGACAAAAAGATAAATAAAAAAATAATTGCGGAAAAAGAAAATAACGATGAAATTAAATAAACAAATAAAAATAATAACATTAAATAGATAACAAAATAAATAACAAAATGCTGAAGAAAGAAAAAGATGTGACCAGAAATTTGGTCGTCTTTGATGTATGACTTCGCATACCCGGCTGGACGTATTTCACGTCTAGCCCAGCATACAGCGTCCAGAACTATAAAATAAATATGGTAAAGGGTGCCCTCAGGTCTTACCTTTTAAGTTGCTTTCTCGGAAGTGCGTTAGGCCATCGCTGGAAGGATCGAAGTTGGTTTACTGTTTTACTGTTTCTGCTCACTTTTTGTTGTTTCTACTCGTTGTTTTGCTGTTTCTGGTTGATGTTTTTGGCTTGCTGTTTGCTGTTTTTGCTCACTATTTTTTTGGCTGTTTGCTGTTTTTGGGGTTTTTGGGCTGCTGTTTTTGCGGTTTTTAGGCTGCTATTTTGGGGTTTTTTGGGACTATTTTTTGGTTATTTTTTGGTTGGTTTTGTGGTTGTTTTTGCGTTATTTGCTGGCTGGTTTTGGGGGTTGTTTGTATGTTGTTTGCTTCTGGTTTTGGGGGTTATTTATGCGTTGATAAGCTGCTGGTTTGGGCTTGGATTTGTGCATTTTTTGCTTCTGGTTTTGGGGGTTGTTTGTGTGTTGTTTTATTCGGTTGTATGGGGCTGATTTGTTGTTTTGGTGGAGGCTAGAGGGTTGGTGGTTTCGTTGTTGTTTTAGTCGGTGGAGGGGAGCTACTTTGCTATTGTTTTATTCGATTGTATGGGAGCTGTATTTGGTTGCTTTATTGTTCGGTGGTGGGCTGGCTTTTATTTTTGTTTGTTGTTTGTCTCGGTTCTAGGTTGAATGAAGGTGGTTTCTTAGTCGGTGGAGTTTGTTATTTTTTTGGCTTGTGTGTTTCTTTTGGATGTTTTTGGCTAAGGGTTTTTGGTGTTTGTTGTTTGGTTTGTTGGCTGCTGGTTGAAGGGTTGTTGGCTCGGTTATGCTGGCTTTGGTGAATGGCGTGTGAAAGAAGAAGAAAGAGGTAGCTTAGGTTTTTTTTATTATGATTATTGTCGTATGTAAGCTTTGTGTTTGTGTTTGTGTTTGTTGTTCACGTCTAGCCTTGAAAGTGAGTCCCCTCAAGTTTCAGTAATAGCCTATTTTTATAATGCCAAAGGATCTCCAAATCATGGAAATAAATCATAATGATTTGGGGAATATTTATTTTGGAAAGAATCTCATGAATTTTGGTGAGGATGAGATTTCAAATCTTGTTAAATTGGAAAGTGATTTGAGGGGGTTTTAGCATGTGTTTTGCATGGGTTTTTAAATCATTTTTAAATTGGAAATTGATTTGAGGGGATTTTAGCATGTGTTTTGCATGGGATTTTAGCTATTTGGGAAGGCTTGGGCGTGTGGGCTTTGTGTGGTATTGGCGTGAAAGGATTGTATGGGCTTTCATGGGTTGCAGGGGTTTTGGGCCAAGGCTAAGGTTTGAAACAGAAACTGACTGAGTGAATTCGAGGCTGGCTAGTGAGTCTGAATCCAATGAGGTGCTAATTTTTAGAGTTTTCCTTTCCAGCATTCGTTTCCCGCGACTTCCGTAACTTTTCATATAGTGTCTCCATACGAGGCTTATCATTGGGCTCATGTAAAAATACATTGTCTACAGTCGCCCCCACTTTGATAGGGCTTGTGCAGTGTGTGACAGTGACAACCCTATTGTTGTGATATTTTTATATCGTACCGCAAGTGTACGGTGTCTAGTTTAGTATAAATGAGTTTAGAGTGTCGAACCCACAGGGATTGCGTTAACTCGCACTAAGTACTACAATTGATAATCCTAACTTTATTTAGACGACAAATAATAAAGATTTTTAATAAATAAATAAAATATAAAACAATTTGATAGGAGGAACTAATACGATAGAGATTCTGGATTCTGATTTCACCTAGCTGTCACCTATGTATTTGTCATGCCAATTAATCATTGTTCGATTATATTGTTTATAAGTCAAGATTCCGCAAATATCCACTCCCTCTCTCGAGCATCAGTGAAAATATCATCAACTACAGACTTCGATATCTCTATAAAAATCCAATAGTTAACGACTCATTACGCTTTGTGATTCTATGTTAACGACTTCAAAGGACTACAGATTCTCTCGAACTCTATAAAATCCTAGGTCATATTCTCTAGATCTATTCAAAATCCCCTCTCTCGAGTGATAGATTCTAAACATTCATCATCTTCAATTGTGGCCAACAATCAAGAAGCATTAAACTCAAAAGAATATAAATAAAATAATAAAACTTCATAACAAAATTAGCAAACAAAATATAAGGTTCAAGCATAGATTACATCATTCTCCAGAATTAAGAAGTTAATTCATGACAAAAGATAAAAACAATAAATAACAAGTCATGAATCTAATGGAAATCATTAGAGTTCTAAGAAAGAAACGAGAAGATAAAACCCGAATTGAATCTCTTCCTCCTCGGACGTCACCGTCTTAATCTCCTCTTGTTGATCTTCAATCCTCTCCTTGGATCTCTAAAAATATTTATTTCTATGTTTTGTGCAGTGTATTAGCCTCCTCCTCTAGTTTTA
Source organism: Zanthoxylum bungeanum (assembly GCA_019454045.1). NCBI lineage: Eukaryota > Viridiplantae > Streptophyta > Magnoliopsida > Sapindales > Rutaceae > Zanthoxylum > Zanthoxylum bungeanum. The sequence continues at coordinate 30,937 of SKCR01039586.1, read as the reverse complement.
GACGAACTGATATATTTATAGTAGAGCCTGGGAGTCATAATACATGTTAAAAACCCTAAAAATCACTTTCCTGGCTTGCGCAGGTTTTCTTCCGCAGGGGGCGCTGCGGCGCTGAACAGTGAGCGCTGTGGCGCCCGACTCCCTGGAAAATGTATGTAAATGACTAGATCTTCTCGAGTAGATGCAAATCGATATATTATGGGTTTCGTAACTCTTTCTAGATCAAAAGTTATAGCCTTTTTTAATTTCAGTGCGCAGCTGATGCTGGTTTTTACTGCTCTTGAGTCCGATGCTCCCAATAGGTCCCGAAACACACGTATTTGCTCCATTATCGATGTTCTAATGCTTTCTACAAATAAGACATAAAATAAACTATAAAATACATTAAATGGCTTGAACTATAACAAAATAATAGGCTAAAGATGCTAGAATAAGTGGGTATAAACCACACTTATCAAACACCCCCAAACTTAATATTTTGCTAGTCCCGAGCAAAAGATAAAATAAAAACTAAATTAAAATAAATAATTAAAAAAAAATAAATTAACTAAGCCACTTTCGTAGGGATCACGATTGCATTTATCATATGCAACAAGCCTTTAAACCCCTAGGCGGCCCTAGTGGACGAGTTATAGTCTCGTGAGGGCTTACAGCGACGACACCCACAAACGTCATTCACACACAATCATGCAAAAAATATAAAAAAAATAATAATAAAAGATAGTCCCGATAGTTGCACATAAAATTTTCCTCAAAGAAAGCTTATAAATGAAATTAGAGAACCTTCAAAGTACACAATTGCAACTCGAATCCAAATTCTTGAATAAATTATCTAAGCTAGACTCACGGTGTGTGTGTGTTTAAAGGTTCGGTCACAGCTTGACTCCTAAGTAGGCCAACTCAATGATTTCGTTTAAAAATTAGAATCGATGGATCAAACCAACCTAGATATCTCATTTATGCTCTATAATTACTTTATTTCGTGCTCAGTATGGTATGATTTTTCTTTTCTTTTCTTGTCTCTTTTTGCTTTTCTCTTTTTGCACTTTTTTTTTTCAACTCACCTACCCTTTAAGGTAGCATTTCTCCTCATGGTGGTCCTAATACTCGCCCATGGGTAGCTTCACGCTTATCGGTTATAGGTGGTTTATTTTCTTTCTTTAGAGGCATTTTTCTTTTTAGCTATACCATACTTCATAACACTAGAAAATCAAGATAGATATTTAAGCAAACGGTCATTCATCGACATGCAATTTTTTCAACTAGTCACCTTGTCAACTACTTAAGTTTTACTACTAAAAACTTGTTTTTAAGTGCTTACGAGTCTAACATAGATCAGTTATTCAAGGCATCAGATAATAGTAAATCGAGCACTTATCGTTTCTAAAATTTCACTCATAAATAAACAATATCATCACAGGATTTATGCTTTACTATCAAAGACTAAAACAAAATTTTTTTTTTCAATAAATCAACAAAAATATAGCAGGAATACATGCACACCCCCCCAAACTTAAGACTTGCATTGTCCTCAATGTAAGATAAATATAAAGAACAGGAGTGAGGAACAAAACTACCGTGCATGGAGTTGATCAGGCTCCTGCTGGTTAGAATTTGGTTGTGCGGGCTTTGTGTGTCTCGTGCTACCTGCATAAATAGCATGCACAACGAATAAATAAACAATATCACACAATAAGTAAAAAAAAAATTTTAATTAAATTAAAAATATTAAAATTAAAATTAAAGAAAATAATAATAAAATAAATGCAAGGGTTGCCTCCTCGCTAGCGCTAAGTTTAACGTCTTCAGCCAGACGCAACCACCCAAAATGGTTATGGTGGCTTAAATGTAGTGAACCGGGTAATTTTATCTGCTTTCTTCTTTGGTATCCACCGGTTCTTATGACATGAAAAATACAGCTTGGCAGACAGTGGTATTTTATCCATAGATGGTCCCCCAGGATATGTAGATTGTCCCTCAGTTGGAAATTCCGGACTACACATTCAGAAAAATTGGCTCGGCCTCCTTTTTAACCTTCCAGGGATCATCTCCAAGTGAGCACTGACTTTTATTTTCCTCTTTTTACAGCGCTTTGAGATTGGTTTCAGGTTTAGCTGCGGAGAATCTTCCTTTACGCATGGCTGCACTATGCTCGTAGGTTGCTGAAATATTGATTCACCCTATCTGGTTTCAACTCCTTTTTCTATTGTATCTACCATGTGACAGTCTGCATCACCTTGAGAACTCGGCGTGGCTCTGATAGCACTGAAGATGACTTCTTTATATTTACTGCATAAATCATGAGAGGTGTTTTTAATCTCTTTTCTGCTCCTAATGGTTATGACTTGACTTTGCTCTTTGGGGTTGACTTCAGTATTACTATGAAACACCCATTCCTGTTGATTTGCCATGGAAGAAACAAGCAGCCCAATTTACGCTTCTAAAGATTTCATATTTGCCTCTATATTGCCCATTCGTGTTTCGATGTTATCCATCCTTGACTCATTCTTCTCAAACCTCTCTAAAGCTGTAGCTACAAATGAGCTCATGAGGTCTTCTAAAGAAGGTTTCTGCTCAGCTCTTGGATAATTGAAGCCATGAGGAGGTTGCAAAACGTTCTCCATATCAGCATATGAAAAATTCGGATGATAATAATTAGGCATAGGATTGCCTCTATAGCTGTTGAAGTTCCGATTGTTCATATATTGTACTTGTTCAAATCCTGCTCCTCTGTTGGGTAAAACCATTCCATTAGTAGAAGCTGCTACAATAGAAAATTGGCCCATTTGATTTGTCAATACTGCTAGATGAGTCGTGAGGGACGATACTTGAGCTATCAGTGCACCAACAGGATCTGCCATTACTTATTTTCAAACTCACCTCGTACGAAAAATATAAAACAGAAAATAAAAATAAAATAAAATAAAAAAATAAATAAAACTTAAGACAAAAATAAAGGAAATAAAGAAAATAAGATAAAAACAAAAATAAAAATAAAAATAAAAATAAAATTCTAAATTAAAGCTAAGATTACTTGGTAGTAATATTAATGTGAATTGAACAAACAATCCCCGACAACGGCGCCAAAAACTTGGTGGGATATTTTATTATCGTACCGCAAGTGTACGGTGTCAAGTTTTAGTATAAACGAGTAGAGTGTCGTACCCACAAGGATTGAAATCTAAATTACACTAAGTACTATAATTACTAACCTTAGCCCTATCTAGACACAGAAAAATCAGATTTGAAATTAATTGAAAAACCAACACAATGCTAATTAAAGGCAAATTATTGAAAAACTAAATAATACGAAAGGAGAATGAATCCTAGAGTTTGATTTCACCTAGCCATCCACTATGTAATTATGCATTCATTTATCTCATGTCAAATTCCAAGTTTATAAGCCAAACCATAAATTTCTCCACTCCTTCTCTCGAATACTAATGGAGGTATTGTCAAGTGTCAAAAATCAATATCTCTATAGACTCCAACAATTAACAATTGATTTAGTACGGTGATTCTTATTAACTGCTTTCAAGAGTTATAAATTCTCTCGAACCCTATAACATTCTTGATTATATTTCTCAATTCCTACTCAAATATCCTCTCTCGAGTGACAGATCTAAGTATAATATCATTTCAATTGTGGCCAGCAAATATAAAGCATTAAGCATAGAGATAATATAAATAAACTTTCAAAGAATTATTATGAGATTCAATTGATACTTAATACATAGTTTCAGGCAATATGATACATCAAACCCTAGAATAAGAGTATTAGCTCATGGCTATTTCAAAACAAAACAACAATCTTGAGAAATACATCACAATTTTAAAGAGAATCTAGGAAGAAAATAAAAGAATAGAACCCGAGACATATTCCTTATAATTCCTGGAGTCGATGCCTTCTTCTTTTCTAGATCTCCCAATCTGCTTCTTGATAATTGATGTCTTCTTTTAGGGTTTTTCCTCCTCCTCTATGCTGTGTAATGAGTCTTATTTATAATCTTCAAGTTTCCCAGTCACGCTCCAACTCTATCTCCTCACGTGAGTTTTTTTTTATATTTTTCGTTCTAACTGGCGCCGCGGCGCCATATGCGCTGGAGTTAGTATGGAAACTCGGCGCCGCGGCGCAAGTCTTCTTTTCAGGTTCCTTGAAGGCGCCGTGGCGCCTTATTGAGCTACAGGTTAGGCGCCGCGGCGCCTTTGGCTACGGTCACTTCTCTCGGCGCCATGGCGCCTAACTCACTGGAAATTGTATGGCTTTCTGGCGCCATGGCGCCAGGTCTTCTTGTATGCCGAATCTCAGTTCTGACCATTTTGTGCTTGCATCCAATTATTCCCGAACATAACCTGAGTTTTCCTGTTCTTGTTTCCTGTCATCACAGCACTAAACAACTCCAAAATCACATTAAATAATACGGAATCCATTAAAATGATAAGCTGACGGTACCGAATTGGTGTGTAAATTTCACACTTATCACCTATCAAAGTCATGCTTGCATTTTTGCTTACCTGGTTTGTCGGTTGTGGCCGGACTTACCTGTTGTTTCGCCGTTTTTACGAAATACTCCGATCTCTGAGTTGATTTGATTGTGAGGTGCTTCTATTGGGGTTGGTGCTCAGAGCGCCAATCCAGACCGTATTTATGTCTGATTCCTTAATACGAACATCCCATTTTTCCATAATATTACTTATTTATGGTTGCACCTCTTGTTTTTATATATGTATTCGATCTGATTACGATTAGATTGAAACTAAATGTTGTTTAATGATATGTATATATTAGACAAAGGCCCGATAATATATAATGCAGTACACAATTACAAAGCTAGTTTGTAATTGACATTGGGAAGTGTCACTGCTAAATGTATATTATCAAATATAGTTCCTGGTCAAGATTCACTAACACTGGTCGGTTAGTCAAATCTGTTGAGACCAATACATATCGTATATCGAGACTTGGTCCGATGGTTTATCCCAATGAACCATGAGTCTATGGAGACTCATATAGACCTGTAGGTGTTTATAGTGGATAAACACTGAACGACTCACCGAAGATTCTTAATGGATGGTACACCAACGTCAATAAGAATATTCTCGGGTTGAGTAGCATAGTGGTCCTTCGACTTGAGACACCATTGTGGATGTATGAGACATCCTCCACACTTAGATGGAAGTCACGTCAGACCTCCGCCTGATTGTTGGGTGTGGACCAATCCTCAGGATATCCTGTGTGTGTCAAGATAGGATTCGTCAGTTCTGTGTACAGAGCATAGGTAGTCCATATGTGTTTAGCAGTCTGTTAAATCTGTGGCCAAAGTATACTTCGGAAGTAAGTTCCGAATGTTATTTAGAGATTGCTAATAGAAACGTCGACGTGATAATACCCATAGAGATTTGACGTTTACATCTATATCTCTGGGATTATCCGGATACCTGTGACGGAGGGATTATACCTATGCAATGATCTCGACTTGTATGATTCAGCTAGTTTATCCGTGATCGTCATGATTTGCGGGTGGGTAAATTATGGACACGAAATTGGATTTTGTGACGGATATACCTGAATCTAGAGAGTCTCACTAATGAAATATACTCGTAGAGCACTAGGGCTACTTTTATGAATAATGGTGATTATTTATAAATCGTTTAAACGTTAAACGAAAAATACATGCAAACGGTCGAACCGTCATTTCCTAATTAATGTGTGTTTGTATTTAATATATGATATTATTATATACACATTAATAAATTTTCAAATAAAGGTATTTGACATATATCATTAATATATGTATTTGAGATATTTAAAGTAAATATAATACATATATTTGAGATATTTGTATTTAATTAATTATTTAATTATTTAATTGTTAAATGATTAATATAATTAAAATATAAATATCTCACCAAATGATAAAGTTAGGAAATGATTATAAGTGTAAATGTTTGACTTTATATTAAAGAAAAATGTTGTCAAATTGAATTTGACTTCCTTGGATATTTGTTTTAATTGTTAAAATTGAAAATATCTATTTCCTTTTTATTTTTGTAATTTTCGGCCATGACTTATTAAATATAAGTGTTATAATTTTTAAGTTGCCATTGTTGACTTGTTTGGAATCATTAAAGTGTAATGATAAAAGTAAAACAAGTTGATAAACCTTTAAATGAAACAAAGTAAAAATATCTAGATATTTTTATTTTTTCTCTTCACAATTTCGGCCAAGGGCTTATTTTGGTGAAGTATATATTGTTTCATTTCATTTTAGGGTTTAACAAGTTCATTTGAGACCAAAATAACATAAAAGAGAGTTGAGAGCAAAGCTTGAAGTTCAAAGAGAAAAGGCTTGAAAAAGCTTGTTTTTGTAAGTCTTTCTTTAATGTCTTCAACATGAAAAATGTTTTTAACATGCTTAGCTTCATTTTGTGATGCTTTGATGTTATCTCTACTCTTATAGTTTGTGTTTATATGGTTGAGAACTTTTGTGAAAGATTGATGCATGTAAGTGAGCTTAAACTTATTTTAAAGCTTACTTTTGATTCTTTGAAAATCAAAGTTGTCATTCTAGAGTTAGTAAGCCACTACTTGGTGACCTAGAATTGTTCTAGAGTTTTTTCAAAGTGGTGAGGCTTGATTGGTGAAGTATTGAATGGATTAAAGTGTTGGATTTTATAAATTTGGTGAAATTGGACAATTTGATGAAATTGAAAAATTAATCCAAATTTTGGGCTTTTCATATATGTGATGTATTATGGTATGAATATGATGCATGTAAATTTTTGGGTTGATTGGATTTGATCTTGGCATGTTTTGAATAAAAGGGACCAAAATGCAATTACTTGAAAATTTGGGGTGCTCACGACAATTACTCAAAAATTGGGGATTTGTGTGTGAAATCTGATTTTGATGCATTAGATGTGTTGAAAAATATTTTAGAAATGATTTAGAATCATCCAAAATTATATTTGATAATTTTTGGGCTAAAATAATCAAATTACAAAGTTTTGGGGCAATTCGGTAATTACCAAGAAATTTAATCTCGTGTAATTTTTTCAGAATTTTATAATTGGATAATTAAATAAATAAGTTTATTTAATTGATCCAAGAAAAATTTTGAAATTGGAAAATTTTGATTTTCCACTATTCCGCTGCATTACCGGTATTCCCCCTTAAAAACCCCTTCAGCTTCGCCCCTAGGCTTTGTTCCTGAACTATCTCTGGGATTTATTCCCGAACTAAGTTGAGTTGATGGCGAGGTGCTTCGACCCCTGGGCTTTGTTCCCGAACCACCGAGTGTGAGATGGTTCATTCCCGAACCGTTCCTTGTGTGAGATGTTTCGATGTCCGGGCTTTATTCCCAAACTAAGTTGAGTTGATGGCGAGGTGCTTCGACCTCTGGGATTTGTTCCCGAACCACCGAGTGTGAGATGCTTCGATCTCTGGGCTTTATTCCCGAACTAAGTTGAGTTGATGGCGAGGTGCTTCGACCCATGGGCTTTGTTCCCGAACCACCGAGTGTGAGATTCTTCGATCTCTGGGCTTTATTCCCGAACTAAGTTGAGTTGATGGCGAGGTGCTTCGACCCCTGGGTTTTGTTCCCAAACCATCTCTAGGCTTTATTCCTGAACTGAATTGTCCTTCATTCCCGGAGTGCCATTCCTGGCTTGCTCGTCCTCATTCCCGAGGAGTAGCTCGTATTCACCGCGTTTTCTTTTTCTTCAAAGCCTGCGAACATAAAACAAAAATATTGTGTATGTGACGTGTATGCATCTATGCATGGATGTATTTCCTATTCCGATGGGTTTTCTTTATCCTATTGGCTTGATGTTATCCTTGGTTAGGCCTTCCTTGCGCTCTTTGGTGCCATTTACCTATAAAAGCTTTGGTCTCCCCCTAGGCCTGCTTACAGTTTCTTTCTGCCAATTCTCCTCTAGTGATTTCTCAGTTTTCTTTGGTCTCAGGGCTCAAGGTCCCGTTGTGTCCCGTATCCACGGGGTGGTAGGCTGGTCACCCCCAGACCTGGCTCAGCTTTCTGCTCTTCATTATCGGCACTAGGTCAAGGTGGATTACGCCTTTGTGAAAGCAACCTCATCTTTTTAGGATCATGTCTTCCGATTCTCAGGTTTCTAAATGTGTCTTCTCCCTGAAATTGGACTTCATTGTCCATCACTATGTGAGGTGTCATTTCGTATCGACATACTATATCACGGGCTATGAAATAGTCCTAATAGTTACACATATTATTGTCCTCAAAGAATGCCCAATAATGAAACTAGAGAACCTTCAAAACATTCAATGCAACTCAAATCCAAGTCTTTGAATAAATCATCTAAGCCAAACTCACAGTGTGTGTGTCCAAAGGTTCATTTACAGCTTGGTTCCCAGATAAGCCAACTCAATGATTTCGTTTCAAAAATTGGGATCGATGGGTCAAACCAACCTAGATATCTCAATTATGCTCTGCAATTGCTTTTTCTGTGCTCAACATGGTATGATTTTTTTTTCTTTTCTTTTGTCTCTTTTTTTTTTGTTTTAATACACCTACCATTTAAGGTAGCATTTCTCCTTATGGTGGTCCTAATACTCGCCCATGGGTAGCTTCACGCTTATCGATTATAGGTGGTTTAATTTTTTTTTCTTTAGAGACTTTTCTTTTATTTTCAACAATATCACACATCATAACACAAGCAAATCATGATAGACATCTAAGCAAACGATCATTCATCCACCTGTAATTTCTTCAACTAGTCACCTTGCCAACTACTCATGTTTTCACTGCTAAAAACCTATAATTAAGTGCTTACGAGTCTAACATAGATCAACTACTCAAAGTATCAGATAAAAGTATATCAAGAACTTATTGTTTCTAAGATTTCACCCTAAAGCAAACAATTTCATCATTGGACTTATGTTTAACTATTAAGGGCTAAAAACAAACAATTTTTTTTTCTGCCTGAGGCCTGGCTATCCTTCTCGCGGCATACTCAGCCATGTCATCATCAAAAACATGTATTTCTTCGCTCACCCTATTCGGGGACTCCTCACATCTTACATCATTGTTGTTTTTTATTCCCACTGTGTGGGGTACTGTCAGATTGACCACGACGTTGGTCAAAGCTTGTAGTTGCTCAGTAATTTTGGTGATGTTGGCCTCCAATTGATCCATGCGGGAACCTTCACTGTCTGACGCGTCCATACTTGCTAACCTTTTCTTGACAAGTCTTCATTCTTCTCTAACCTAACAAATATCTATGATGGCCTTTAAGTATAGGGGGTCATCATGATGTGTGTATGCATGAGATGCGTGAGATGCATGTGGTTATTGATGGCTTTTAATACAAGGGGCCAACATGATGTGTGCATGCATGAGATGTATGTGATGCATGAGATGCATGTGGTTATCAAAACATCATATATCCTTCCGACCTTATTGCTCCCACACTCGTGGTAAGTCTATTTCTGGCCTAGGTATAACTTATTTTATGCACCAATATGGGGTACACAAAATCGTTCTGTCCTACGCTACAAGGGTGAACCTTGGCTACCTTAGTCCCTTTTCATCAGTAACAGAGAAAGACCACCCATTTAAAAGATTGACTAAGCCTATTATGGGGACCGAGTCATTGTCTAGAAACGATGAATTGGGCCCTCGGTAATCACGGTTGTAGGGATAAACTTGGAGATATCCAAAAGTATATAAATATGCCATAACAAGGCGTACCATTCCTGGATGAAAGCCAGTGCGGATATTGGACTCATGCATTTGGCATATTCGGATCATGTTTGGACCTTCTAAGCCCATCAAGATTTTCATACAAGTTGGCCCGTTATCATTTTAAAGCGTTCAATCAGATTATCGCGAGGTGAAAACTTGTCCCAATTGAAAAGGCCCAACAGGTTTACACTTTTACGATAAGGTGGCTAAACAACTTCAAATGATATGGGGCCCAAACACAAGGTGGCCCATCGTCATTTTGAAAACTTTCGGCCCAACAATCATAAAATACAAACTCGTCTCAGTTTAAGTGGCATAACAAGTTCTTGTCTTATGACGAGAAGTCCAAATGGATCCAAATGATAATGGGCCCAAACACAAGCATATGGGTAGCTTCTATAGGACATATAATTATGGTTCATATGTGGGCTTATAAGGGTATGGATAAAGGCTCCCGTTGGCGAATGGTTGCTCACAATTAGGTCTCCCCACTCAAGGGTTTGAGCGACCAAGTGAGCGCGCCTTTTTTATACCCTAGGTTACGTGCCAAGGAGTGATGGTCATCACATAACGATCTGCCGCCTTGAGTGAAAGCGACTTCACGATACATGACGCCATCGGGGTAAAAAGGGTATGCAAAATATATGAGACTTGGGTAGCCAAAGCCAAAGCCACGGACACTACAAGGCATTGTTTCGAGGCCAATTCTCTATCCCCAGTGAGGTCGCCATCTTTAGGAGCGAAATAGAGTTTACCGCTATGCCTATGATGTTCGGCGACCACGATACTGTTGGGCTCGCAGCCCGTAAAGAGTACGGAGTAGCCCACGGGGGACTAAACCGGAGAATAAAAGAGTCGCCACCCAGCGTGAACTGGGAAATGATTTAAGGCCGCACTCACCCCTCACAAGGGAAGACCTCAAATCGTTGGGTTTGGAATGATCCCTTACTTATGCCAGTATAATGGACGGGTTCACACAATGGTATAACAAGTCTTATGCAGTACATGTAAAGTAATTCAAATAAACACACAAATTTTCACACCCATAAACATGAATATAAATAAAAGTAAATTAAATTAAGAAACACAAGGTACGATAACAAGAATCATAATAAATAATCAAAAGTGGAAAAATGCGTCAATAAATAAATGGTAAACAAAAAGGGGGCCAGTCACGCATATATGAGTATTTCTCGAGTGGCACGTGGAGTTGTATTCCTAGTACAGCCCGCACTACCGTCCATTCAGATTCGGCTAGGAAATTTATGTCTGGGTTTCCATCCGATATACCACAAGGGATAATAATACACATAATCATCAATGCACCGTAAGCGGGCATAAAAAAACATGATCATGCATATACGGATAATCATCAGTACGAACAAATAAAATAAAGGTGCAATGATAAAATAACAATAATAGACAAAAAGATAAATAACAAAATAAGTGCGGAAAAAAGAAAATAACGATGAAAGTAAATAAACAAATAAAAAAATAACACTAAATAGATAGCAAAATAAATAACAAAATGCATAAGAAAGAAAAAGATGTGATCAGAAATTTGACCGTCTTTGATGTAGGACTTCGCATACCCGGCTGGACGTATTTCACATCTAGCCAAGCATACAACGTCCGGGACTATAAAATAAATATAGTAAAGGGTGCCCTCAGGTCTTACCTTTTAAGTTGCTTTCTCGGAAGTGCGTTAGGCCGTCGCCGGAAGGATCGAAGTTAGTTTACTGTTTCGCTGTTTCTGCTCACTGTTTCGCTATTTCTGCTCGCTGTTTCACTGTTTCACTGTTTCTGGTTGCTATTTTTGGCTTGCTGTTTGCTATTTTTATTCACTTTTTTTTGGGCTGCTGTTTGTGGTTTTTGGGCTGGTGTTTTTGTGGTTTTTGGGCTGTTGTTTTTGCGATTTTTGGTTGCTATTTTTTGGGTTTTTTGGGACTGTTTTTGGGTTATTTTTTGGTTGGTTTGTGGTTGTTTTTGCGTTGTTTGCTTCTGATTTTGGGGGTTGTTTATGCGTTGATGAGCTGCTGGTTTGGGCTTGGTTTTGTGCGTTGTTTGCTTCTGGTTTTGGGGGTTGTTTGTGCGTTGTTTTATTTGGTTGTGGGGGAGGCTGATTTGTTGTTTTGGTGGAGGCTTGAGGGTTGTTGGTTTCATTTTTATTTTAGTAGGTGGAGGGGGGCTGCTTTGTTGTTGTTTTATTCGGTTGTATGAGGGCTATATTTGGTTGCTTTATTGTTCGGTGGTGGGCTGGCTTTTATTTTTGTTTTTTGTTTGTCTCGGTCCTAGGTTGAATTAAGGTGGTTTCTAGGTCAGTAGAGTTTGTTGTTTTTTTGGCTTGTGTGTTTCGTTTGTGATGGTTTTGGCTACGGGTTTTTGGTGTTTGTTGTTTGGTTTGTTGGCTGCTGGTTGAAGGGTTGTTGGCTCAGTTATGCTGGCTTTGGTGAAGGGCGTGTGAAAGAAGAAGAAAGAGGTAGCTTAGGTTTTTTTTATTATGATTATTGCCGTGTGTAAGCTTTATGTTTGTGTTTGTGTTTGTTGTTCACGTCCAGCCTTGAAATTGAGTCCCTTCAAGTTTCGGTAATGGCTTCCTTTTATAATGCCAAGTGATCTCCAAATCATGGAAATAAATCACGATGATTTGAGGAATATTTATTTTGGAAATAATCTCATGAATTTTGGTGAGGATGAGATTTCAAATCTTGTTAATTTGGAAAGTGATTTAAGGGGATTTTAGCATGTGTTTCGCATGGGTTTTTAAATCTGTGTTAAATTGGAAAGTGATTTGAGGGGATTTTAGCATGTATTTTGCATGAGATTTTAGCTATTTGGGAAGGCTTGGGCATGTGGGCTTTGTGTGGTATTGGCATGAATGAATTGTATGGGCTTTCATGGGTTGCAGTGGTTTTGGGCCGAGGTTAAGGTTTGAAACAGAAACTGACTGAGCGAATCCGAGGTTGGCTAGTGAGTTCGAATCCAATGAGGTGCTAATTTTTGGAGTTTTCCCTTCTGGCATTCGTTTCCCACGACTTCCGCAATTTTTCAGGTAGTGCCTCCATACGATGCTCATCATTGGGCTCATGCAAAAATGCAATGTCTACAACTACACGATTATTAAATGATAATTTGGAGGTTAGATTTTCCAACAACACTTGGTGAAAGATCAATATTGATTATCTATGTGAGGTGGAATTTTTTAAATTTGTAGGATTTAATTTATAAATTTAGAATGATATTTCTATTATTTACTTAATATTAGCAGCTGAAAAAAAAAATTGAGGGGGTCGACTGACTCTTGACATAAGGCTTGCTCTTGCGTAAAGATAAGTTTTTATTTTAATAATGATTATTTTTTTCAAGTGTTATTAATAGATTAAATATTTTAGAATATTTAAAAAAAAATTAAAAATTATGGAATTGGATCCGAATGGATAGCCTACTCTTGATAGGACCACTGAAATGTTTATTCGATGAAACCGGGAGATCGAGATTAAAAATTGGCACCGTAAATTAAGACGAATTAAAGTTATGATACTGTATTAGTGAAATTGTTTAATTTATAATTGTAATTCAATAAGCCTAACGTAACATGCAATAAAATCTCCTTAATAATCCCAAAATTGGGTTAGGGGATTTATCTCGAAGCTTTGTCTGATTATTTTTTATTAAATGATTCTCTTGATAATATTTGAAAGAGGAAAGGAGAATCTAAATTACATTATAATGTTAATAAGGTTATCTTTGATTATAACAATTATAAAAATATGATAAATAAAAGGTGATTCGTATAAATAGTGATATGTAATTTTTTTTATACTAAAAAAAATTACAATGCCTTTTTTAATATTTTGACGTGAGTAAAAATTATAAATATCAGTTTTTATAAAATTTTGTTTTTTTTTTTAAAAAAATAAATAATTTATAATTGTTATTTTTAATCGTTAATCAAACATTTAAAAATTATGTTTTAACTAAAATATAGTTTTATCATCCCACTGCGGATCAAATCACAATTCCAACCAAGGCCTAAATCAGCATTTTATCTTAATAATCTAAGAATTAAAGACCGATAATGGTGAATATTTATTATTAAGACTGGAGGTTGGCACTTGGTATCCAGGTGTTGTCATGTGGTGACTCGACACATCAGATTGTTTGGAGCCCTCAAATTTGGCCAAAAATTAGGACTCCAAATACAGAGAAATTTCATTTTTAGTTTATGATATGACACATAAATTTTTTTTATCATTTATTAGTATGACCCTATTTTAAGAACTCAGCATAAAATTCTATAAAATTTAAGACTCACTTCTCCTAGAGTTGAACGAAAAAAAAATACGTGTTTTCTAAGTTATGTTAAGGGATTGTCATTTTCTCCCAATGTTTATAACATCTACCACTTTTCCCCGCTATTTTTATAATACCCCTACACTCCCCAAATCGAAAAGTCAAATGAATATTTTCATCTTGTTGGTATCGTACTTTATGTTTAGGGCTGAAGTGTTTAATGGATACTTTCATCTATTTAACTCTCATGATATGATATGACAATTTAAACCCATTTGTATTTTGAATTTCAAGACGAAATTCTTTTAAAGGAAGTAAGGATGCAATACCAAGGTAAATAGTCAAAGGGGTTAAAATGAAAATTTTGACTATTTGTATTTAAAACGAAAATTTTCAAGACTCAACAAAAGGTAGGTGAGAATTTCCAAGTCAATATATAAAGGTCATCTTCTACCTTGTCTACCGATATATATATATATATATATATATATATATATATATATATATATTATATATATATATATATATTTGTTGGCTCATGAGGAGAAAATGGAGGGAGGAGAGAGAGCGCTTGAATCCGACATTTTGGGAAACATTTTCCAGCAAACTAACTTGGGGATTTGTAGAGAAAGACTTGAGAGATTTTGGTAGTAGTGGTGTCACCAGAAACTATCGATTTTCTGACGAAATCGAGCCTTAAATATTCGATAATTTTTGCTCATTTTATGACAATTCAGAATTCTTTTGGACATACAACCACCACAAATAGACTTAGGATGATGAGATGTATTTGGTGGTGTAGTCCATGACGAAATCCATCACCATTCATGACGTATGCATCCCACACGCCGACGCTCGTGGTAGCGCTTCCAAGCCATGCACGGCTGATCTGAACATAATCTGAATTTTGGCATCTTCTGTTAGAGTTGGTACTCTGCGTGCCGATTTATCATGTATTTCCTTGTAAATACGTGTATGAACAATATTTTGTTATGAATAAAATTTACAGTTTCGTCAATATTTTTTATTAGAAATTGTAAAGACGTACTAGACCTAGGAATGATTAAGTTATAACGTAATTGCAAAAGCGTCGCAATTGACATTGAGAAACGTTGTAACAGTATCGTTCTTAAACTATTCCTGGTCAAGGTTTACATTCTTGGTCCGAAAGTAAACCCGGGAGACTGGTACATATCGTATGTCGGAATATTAGTTTCCGATGATTTATCTCAGTGAGCTACAAGTAGGGGTGGGCAAAAAAACCGACCGAACTGAACCAAACCGCAAACCGAACCAAACCGGACCGAATTTACTGTTTTTTTTTTCCAACGGTTCTGTTTGCGGTTCGGATTGGCCCACCCCAAACCGAATCGAACCGTTATAATTAAAAAAAATTATATATTTTTATAAAAAAAATTGTATTTGTATTTTAATTTTATTCTATGTTTTCTTTTTTATTAGTATGTTAATATTGTTATTCTTAAATTTTTTGTTAATATATTTATTTGTTAATACTTTTATTCTTCAATTTATTTGTTAATACTTTTATTCTTAAATTTTTTGTTTTATGGTAGCATCATTATTCTTGAAAGTAAGATGTTAGATTTGTCTCTTAATTAGAATGATGGTAGCATCATTATTCAATGTAATTTTTAAAAAATACAAGAATTAATTGTGCCTCATTTTTCAATCCTGGAGTCACAGCTTACACCCTAGCACTTCATACTATTTGTTGGATAGACTAGTTTTTTTTTTTTTTTATCTTCACTTAAGTGGATGAAAATTTATTTTTAATATAATAATCCGTAAACCGAACCGAACCAATCGGTAAACTGCTGGTTTAAAATATTTTCAATCTGAACCAAACCGTTATTTAATGGTTTGGTTTGAGAGGTAAAAAATCTGAACCGTAAAATATGGTTTGGTTCGGTTTTTAGCAAAAATCGAACCAAACCTAACCGCGCCCACCCCTAGCTACAAGTCTATGGAGACTCGTATAGACATGTAGGTGTTCATAGCGGATGGACACTGAACGAATCACGAAAGATTCCTAATAGATGGTACGCTAGCGTCAATATGAATCTTCTCGAGTTGAGTAGCATAGTGGTCATTTGACTTGAGATACCACGGTGGATATATGAGTTATCCTCCACACTTTGATGACAGTCACGTCTTTGACCTTTTTAGGTTAGACATCCGCATGTTCGTTAAGTGTGGACTGATGCTCATGATATCTGGTGATGTGTCCAGAGAGGATCTGTCAGTCCTACGTACAGGATTTGAGTATCCACTTTATAAGATTGCGAATTATCAAATCCATGGCCATGGTAGACTCGGAAATGAATTCTGAGTGTTATTGAGAAATCACGAATCTATACGTTGACGAGATAATACCTTATGAGATTTGACGATTATATTTATGTCTCTGGTATTTATCCGGATACCTATGACAGGATGATTATACGTATGCGAATATCCCAACTTGTATGGTTCAGCGAGAATATCAGTGGTCGTCATAATTTATGAGTGGGTAAATTATGGACACGTGATTTGATCCCGTGACGGATATACCTAAACTTATAGAGTCTCACATAATCAAAAATACTCATAGAGTACGTGGGCGACTTAAAACGAATAATATTGATTATTCGGAAATCGTTTAATGGTTAAACGAAAATTACACATCCGAGGTATTCGGTAATTTCCTAAATTAATATGTATATACATAATTTGATTAGATATATATTAATTAATTACCAAATATATTTTTTTGGGACATATGTCAACCTTCAATGTATTTTGACATTTATTGTAAATATATAAATACATTATACATTTAGATTAAATGGATTAATTAATTAAAGTGTTAATTAATTGATTTATTAAATAAATATATTAAGCATTAATAAGTGTATTAATTCACATGTTAGACATGTGTATGATGCTTTATTATGTTGACACTTGGATTTGTTGGAAATTAGTGGGATGAGATATTAAGTTATTTAATGAAAATTGTTTTGTAAATAAAATTATTTTTCTCTCTCCCACTATCTCCTACATATTCGGCCAACTCATCAAAATTGGGTCTTCTTCCTTTTTTCAACAACAACAACAAAGAGAGAAAATAGTGAACCCTAAGAAAGAGAAAAATTGTTGAGATCAAAAATCAAGATTTTGCTTAAGGATTTTGGAAATTTAAGGTAAGTTACTTAATCTTTTAACTAGGAAATTGTTTCCCTTTACTTAATTAGAATACTTAAGATGTATATTTGATTTTCTCTTCTCTTGGAAATGGGTTTTGCTTGTTGGGTAGGTGAGACTTTAAGAATGTTAGAATGATTATTGGAATGCTAGATTAAAAGTCAATTTGATGGAAATTTGATTAATTTGATTAATTAAAATTTCTAGGGTTGATGTGTGTTCCAAAATTGGGGCTTTTCATTCCATGGATTAAATTGGAAACATTAGATGTATATTAATCATTTTGGTAGTGTTTTGGAAACACTTAATTGTGTAATTGACACTTTTGGACTAAAATGAGCAAAATGCAAAAGGCTTACATTTTAGGTAATTTTCGGCTAAAGGGTAATTTGGGTAATTCCAAATTTGATTTGGGATTAAATATTAAAATAAATAGTTTATTTTAATAGTTCAAACAAAAAATTTTGAAATTTGAAAAATCGGATTTTTCACGTTCCGCTGCGCGACTCGGCATAACCGTTAATACGCTAACAAGATGCAGCGAAGATCAGCCAGCTGAAGAATGAACTCTCTAAGTCTTTCGACATGAAAGATTTAGGATCAGTAAATAGTTCGATATAGACGGAAAAAAATATTCTATAATGATCACATAATCACAAGACTTGGATTCTTTTGATTTGGCAATTTTTTTAAGCTTTTAAATTCACCATGAAAGTTCTTAATTGGATAAGAATAGTTCACAAGAACTGTGAGGTCTCATTGAATTGTTTATGCAACACAAGATCAATATCGATCATCTATATCTAATAATGCCAGTATACTTCCAAGTTTAGGGTGGCAATTGTGTTATTGTATAGTGTGGTTTAGTATCGTGTTAAATTTTTAACAACACTAATTCTATTTGTTTAATAAACGGATTGAAACCACAAGTATGATTATCCGACAAATAAACGGATCAATTACTACATGATTTTTTATTTATGGCACAACTACTCAATTATAATACGATAAATTAATAAACGAGTAATGTGTTGATACAATATGACTACATGATTATTAAATCATAATTTGGAGGTTAGATTTTCCAACAACACTTGGTGAAACATCAATATTGATTATCTATGTGAGGTGGAATTTTTTAATTTTTAAGGATTTAATTTATAAATTTAGAATGATATTTCTATTATTTATTTAATACTAACAGCTGAAAAAAAATTGAGGGGGTCGACTGACCCCTTGACATACAAGAGGCTTGCTCTTGGGTAAAGATAAGTTTTTATTTTAATAATGGTTATTTTTTTCAAGTGTTATTAATAGATTAAATATTTTAGAATTATTTAAAAAAAAAATTAAAAATTATGGAATCGGATCCGAATGGATAGCCTACTCTTGATAGGATCACTGAAATGTTAATTCGATGAAACCGGGAGATCGAGATTAAAAATTGGCACCGTAAATTAAGACGAATTAAAGCTCTGATACTGTATTAGTGAAATTGTTTAATTTATAATTTTAATTCAATAAGCCTAACGTAACAGGTGATAAATAAAAGGTGATTCATATAAATAGTGATATGTAATTTTGTTTTATACTAAAAAAATTACAATGCCTTTTTTAATATTTTGACGTTGAGTAAAAATTATAAATATTAGTTTTTATAAAATTTTGTTTTTTTTAAAAAAAATTAAATTATAATTAATAATTGTTATTTTTAATCATTAATCAAACATTTAAAAATTATGTTTTAACTAAAATATAGTTTTATCATCCCACTGCAGATCAAATCACAATTCCAACCAAGGCCTAAATCAATATTTTATCTTAATAATCTAAGAATTAAAGACCGATAATGGTGAATATTTATTATTAAGACTGAAGGTTGACACTTGGTATCCAGGTGTTGTCATGTGGTGACTTGACACATCAGATTAATTGGGGCCCTCAAATTTGGCATAAAATTAGGACTCCAAATACCGAGAAATTTCATTTTTAGTGTATGATATGACACATATAAATTTTTTATCATTTATTTGTATGACCCTATTTTAAGAACTCACATAAAACTCTATAAAATTTAAGGCTCACTTCTCCTAGAGTTGAACGAAAAAAATACGTGTTTTCTAAGTTATGTTAAGGGATTGTCATTTTCTCCCAATGTTTATAACATCTACCACTTTTCCCCGCTATTTTTATAATACCCCTACACTCCCCAAATCGAAAAGTCAAATGAATATTTTCATCTTGTTGGTATCGTACTTTATGTTTAGGGCTGAAGTGTTTAATGGATACTTTCATCTATTTAACTCTCATGATATTACAATTTAAACCCATTTGTATTTTGAAAATTTCAAGACGAAATTCTTTTAAAGGAAGTAAGGATGCAATCCCACAAGTTTCCCAAGAATATTTTAGGGTTTTCCCTAGCCAGTCAATGGTCAAATGGTCAAACGAGGTAAATAGTTAAAGTGGTTAAAATGAAAATTTTGACTATTTGTATTTAAAACGAAAATTTTCATGACTCAACAAAGCTAAGTGAGAATTTCCAAGTCAATATATAAAGGTCATCTTCTACACTTGCCTACCAATATATATATATTTTTTTTTGTTGGCTCATGAGGAGAAAATGGAGGGAGGAGAGAGAGCGCTTGAATCCGACATTTTGGGAAACATTTTCCAGCAAACTAACTTGGGGATTTGTAGAGAAAGACTTGAGAGCATTTTGGTAGTAGTGGTGTCACCAGAAACTATTGATTTTCTGACGAAATCGAGCTCTAAATATACGATAATTTTTGTTCATTTTACGACAATTCAAGATTCTTTTGGACATACAACCACCACAAATAGTCTTAGGATGATGGGATGTATTTGGTGGTGTAGTCCATGACGAAATCTATCGCCATTCATGACGCATACATCCCACACGCCGACGCTCGTGGTAGCGCTTCCAAGCCATGCACAGCTGATCTGAACAGAATCTGAATTTTGGCATCTCCGGCGTGCTGGACTGATCCTTTCATGCAGTAATAAACTCGAACTCCGACTTCTTTTAAATTTAAGTTATAATGATGAGTTTTTATGCATAGTAATTTAATAGTTTCTAAGTATTTTATTATATTAAATATTGAATTGTGGAGTTGGATATGACGTGTTGATATTGATTAAGACTTAGTATCGATTCCGGTTAGACTCAGAACCGACCTGCTTTTAAGGGTAAAGAACTGGAACCGATTCATTTAGGGTCGATTTCGGTTCTAAAATTAAGATAATAAATTTAAGTGGTCCAGTTCCGGTTCTGCAATGGTAAGAACCAGAACCAGACCATTTAACCGGAACCGAAATTGATTGAGGGAGACAATAACCAGACTTTTATTTGAACTCAAAAGTCTACAAATTCTGATAGAGCAAATAATGTTCACAGACCTTCAAAGATAATTTCCAAAGAATATGAAGAAATTTTGGGACAAAATTAAGAGATATAAATACCCACATTTCGTTAATCATCAAACAGTTGGAGGTACATTCATCTAAAAGCTGTCAAAAATTCAATATAAATACTATTTCTAAGATAAAAGCTAAATGTGTTATTGCTACAAATAATTATTGGAAACAGCCACATTTGTCCAAGTCTACTCACTTTCTGCATGTCTCTAGAAGTGCTTAACCTGTCATCAGAAGAAGAAAAAAATATCAGAGCTACATCTGCTGACGCTGGACAGCTATGCATGGGTACATGATCTTGCCATTCTTGATATTATTGGCTTACAAATCTAAACGGATCAATGACAGCAGTAAAAAATGTCCCAACTTACAACGCCAAATGTGACTGTAATAGTTAAGAATTGCAACCCAAAAGAAAAGAATCGATTAGTTAAGGGAATGTTTTTCAATCTCAAATGCGTGATTAGAGTACCCTATTTAAACCTGGAATAGGACCAGAATCGATTAGAAAATGATAAATAGGGTATCTAGTTCATATCTCCATTTTTGAGTGTCTGGTTATGTGGTCTTGTGTGGCATATTCACAATTTCTTTATGGTGTTTGGTTCACGATCTCGTTTGGGTGATTGGTTATATAGACCCATGTGCCAATTTTATTTTTCATAGCTCCTGTATTGAGTGCTGGTTACTTGTCCCCATGTGATGTGATCTAGAATGAGCTCTGTTTGTTAGGACAAATTAACTTGAAGTTGTGGTTGATTGCTTGATTTGGTCAGATTGGTGTATTTGGATGTTTTGGTGGATTTGGTAGCTTCCTTGGGTTTTGGAGTTTGGGTCATGCATGAGACAGTATATGAAAGCTTTATTATGTCTAAGGCAAGAATGTAATAGGTGTTGGACGCGCGATGTGATCCAGAATGAGCTATGTTTGTTGGGCCAAGTTAACTTGAAGTTGTGGTTGATTGCTTGGTTTGGTTAGATTGGTGTATTTGGGTTATTTTGGTGGATTTGGAAGATTCCTTGGGTTCAGGAGTTTGGGCTATGCATGAAACATTATATGAAGGTTTTATTATGTCTAAGGCAAGAATGTAATGGGTATTGGATATTCATGGGCTGCCTTGATTGATTTTGGACTTAATTTTCGAATGGTGCATTAGCAGTTGCGGGATTTGCGCGGTCTTCATATTTTGGATGTAAATTTCTCATCCAACATCTGATTTTGGTAATTCAAGTTGCATTGGAAATAGGACTAATGGATCTACAACTTTTTAGTTTATGTCCAAGTCCAATTCGGATTCCGTCATGGTCAAAATGCGGACGCAAATTATCCCTACAGCTTTATGTTTTAAATTATTTAAGGTTATGTGATATTTAAGTGATTTGCTGAACTTTATTTAAATTATAAAGATCATGCACGAAAATTTAAAGGTTCTTATGTGTTATTAGGTTTATTTTCCTATGGTTTTATTATGTTTGGGTATAATTAAGGTTAGCAACCTATTTAAAGGTGCATTATTCATTGTAATATAGACAACCTATCTTTTAATAAAAATCACTATTTTCTTGAGACTTGAGTAACTCTCAACTTGTTCTCATTGACTTTGGCTTATCAAAGGCTTGCTAACTCTTTGTGGCGCCCCATTAGCACTCTAGGTTTTTTTCGCTTGTTCTTCAAAGGTTTAGAGTTTTGATTCCGTAATGCCTTGGCTTTCTTGGGAACGATCCCAATCTTGTGTGGGTTTACTTGGCTTGTTTTAGGCAAGTTCTCATCACCATATTGTTAGAGCTGGTGCTTGGAGCGCCAATCCGAATAATATATTGTACATTATATTTTTATTATTTATTAATAAAATAACTATATTTTCATTTCAAACCTTATTGACGGTAATGTCATTATGCATATTAGATTGATATATAAATATGTTAAGAATGACATCGACCTTAGAATAGTCATGTAGTAATATTTGACACTGGATGGTCTGACATTGGGATAGTATTACTATTATAAATTATTCTTAAAGTAAATATTCATAGTTGTTGGTTTTGGAATACGGTCGAATTCCTATAACCTAAAGGACTAGTACATGTCGTATATTGGAATTGGATTTCCAATGATTTAACTTGATGTACCATGAGCTTTGGAAGCTCGTATAGACATGTGGGTATTTATTGCAGTGAATACTGAATGACTCACATGTGATTCCTAATAGATGAAAGTGCACACCACCGTCAATAGAAATCTCATCGAGTTGAGCAGCATATGTGATCCTTTGACTATATGATAACATTGATTTTGTATGTGATCCTCCACACTTTGATGTCATATATGTCAAAGACCTTTCATGGTCTGACCGCTAGATATTTGTTGGGTGTGGACCGATGTACTCGTTAATCAAGTACCATAAGAAGTTTAGGTATCCATGTAAGTAAGTCACGGTTATTAAGACTTTGGCCAAAACCGATCACCTAGGGTGGATCGCATATATCAGAATCGGTGTTCTGATTAGTTGTAAAGAATCGTGGACATGTCGACATGAGTTGTGCGCTTTGAAAACTTGACGGTGTAATCTAAGTTTCCTAAGCACAACTTGGATAGCCTACGACGGGGGGATTATTAAACATATAAGCTATGCTTATATGAAAAAGTATCTGGAATTAGAGAGTCCCACAATATAAAGTGTACTCGTTGAGCACTTGGGTAGCTGATAATTTTTTATAATAAATGATATTTGATATTATAATTATGATCTAAAATAATTAAGTATTACTGGATAACATTAAATAATATTTATTTTGAACCAATTGGATTAATTAGATTAATCCAAAATCACACAAGGACTTTGTTGTAATTTCATAAATATCTCTACCATTGGAGGATATTTTGGTAGTTACAAATATGTAATAATATGTGTATTTAGCTTGATATAATTGGATTAAATCAAAATAGTAGACATATAACTAATCCATTAGTTAAACTTTGTCTTGATTTAATTTGATTAAATCAAAGTGGTAGACAAATGTGATTAGTCACACCTAATTTTACATATTTGGAAAAATTAGATTAAGCCCACATAAAAATTGATTAGAACTTTTATTAATTAAAAATTGCATAAGTTTTGCTATAAAATGCAAGGTTGAACAAAGTTTTAATCAAGCTTGAGAAAACTAAAACAATCAAGAATTGGAGATATTAGCCTCAGTAAAAGAAGTCTTTAGAGAAGATTTGGAAGTTCACTATAATATTTCAACAAGGCGAAGAAGATTGGATCTTATAACCAAGCTTGCTAGCTTTGGGAATTCTCTACAACAACAATGAGAAGAAGATTGGATCTTGGAATCAAGTTTACTAGCTTTGGAATTTCTCCACAACATTTCAATAAGAAGAAGAAGATTAGATCTTGGAATCTAACTTGCTAGGTAAGTTTGATCTCGAATCAAGTTTGCTAGGAAAGTTTGATCTTCTCAAAAACTATGTTTTCAATAGTGAGTTATTATTAGTGAGACATATAATGATGAATTTTATACTAGATACATAAAACATAACTTGATGTTGAAATTAGAGTAATTAATTGTGTATCGATGCTTTGGAAGCATAAACACAATATGTTTGTAATTGAGTAAAATATGTTTATGCTGAACATGAAACATAAAATTAGAGTTTGAACTCTAGATGAAAGCTTAGAGATATAACTACCATTCTAGAATCACTTAACCACATTTGAAAGACCTAGAATTGTTCATGAGTCACTTCTGTAAGGGTTTTAGGGGGGAATATCCGGTAACGCAGCGGAAGCGGTGGAAAATCAAATTTTCCGATTTCAAAACTTTTTCTCGGATTAATTAAATAAACATATTTATTTAATTATCCAATAATCAAATTATGAAATAAAATTCAAATGAATCATATTCAAGTGAATTTACCAAATTGCTCTTATATTGGTATTTTGTCCATTTTAGTCCGAAATTGATCTAATCAATTTTGAATGATTCTAAATCATTTCTAAGATGAACTTAGCATGTTCAAAACATCAAAACATCAAAAGCACCAAAAATCCCAAAAATCCAACTCTTGGCCGAATGCACCACCTTGGTGCCAAAGTGTGCACTTTGTCATTTCATGCATCAAAACACATCAAGATGTAATCCAATGAACATGAAACTTTATATGCATCATATACACATCCAAATACACAACATATAGGAAAAGCCCCAAATTTGGAATTGGTCATGAACCCTAATTTTTCAATTTCTTCAAATTGGACAAATTAGACCAAATTAGTTAAATCAATTACTTCAATCATGTTTCTTCCATCCAATCAAAGTCTCAACACAATGAAACAACTCAAGATCAAATCTAGGTCATCTAAGAGTGGGTCAACAACTCTAGATTAGCAACAAGGTTTCCAAAACCATAAAAGAACACTTATTACTACAATAGCCATAAGCTTCCTTCATCATACATGCTTTACACTTTCACCAAAAATTCCATCATCAAAAACACAAAGAATAAAGAAATAAATAACCTAAGAACATCATATGTTAAAGCCTAGATCCTAAGGAACATTTTCCTCTTTAATAGTAGGTTGAAGAAACTTACTAAAAACCAAGCTTTCTTTGATTTCTTCTTTCTTTCTCACAAGCTTCCTTTGTTTTCATTAATGGAGTTTATGTCAAAGTGAATTAGGTTATCAAATGAAAGTGAAATGAAAACAATTTATACTTAGGACAAAAAATGCCCTTGGCCGAAATTGTGTATACATATATACCAAATTTCATTTCAATTTCATTTAACTTTACATTTAGTCAACTTGCATAAATATCTTAATAACACTTTATTAGATATTTAATTAAGTCAAAAAATGCAACTAAGAATAATATAACTCTTATATTTAAGTGTATGGCCGAAATTAGCAAGAAATAAAGGAAAAAGATATTTTCATTTTTCAAACAATTTTGAACAAATATCTTAGAAGTCAAAATCAATTTGACAACCTTTTCCTTTAATGTAAAGTCAAACATTTACACTTATAATCATTTCCTAACTTTATCATTTGGTGATATATTTATATTTTAATTATATTAATCATTTACAATTAAATAATTAAATAATTAATTAAATACAAATATATCAAATATATGTATTATATTTACTTTAAATATCTCAAATACATATATTGATGATATATGTCAAATACCTTTATTTGACTATTTATTAATGTGTATTTAATAATATCATATATTAAATACAAATACATATTAATTAGGAAATGACGGTTCGGCCAGTTCGCATGTATTTTTCGTTTAATGATTAAACGATTTATAAATAATCATCATTATTCATAAATGTTGCTCTAGTGCTCTACGAGTATGTTTCATTATTGAGACTCTCTAGATTCAGGTATATCCGTCACGAAATCCAATTTCGTGTCCATAATCTATCCACCCGTAGATTATGACGATCACAGATAAACTAGCTGAATCATACAGGTCGAGGTCATTGCATACGTATAATCTCTCCGTCACAGGTATCCAGATAATCCCAGAGATATAGATGTAAACGTCAAATCTCTATAGATATTATCTCGTCGACGTATCTATTAGCAATCTCTAAATAACACTCGGAACTTACTTCCGATGTATACTGTGGCCACAGATTTAACAGACAGCTAATATATGTGGACTACCTATGCTCTGTACACAGAACTGACGGATCCTATCTTGACACACACAGGATATCCTGAGGATCGATCCACACCCAACGAACAGGCGGAGGTCTGATCTAAATAAATCGGTGACGTGACTGCCATCTAAGTGTGGAGGATGTCTCATACATCCACAGTGGTGTCTCAAGTCGAAGGAACACTATGCTACTCAACCCGAGAAGATTCTTATTGACGTTGGCGTACCATCCATTAAGAATCTTCGGTGAGCCGTTCAGTGTTTATCCACTATAAACACCTACACGTCTATATGAGTCTCCATAGACTCATGGTTCATTGGGATAAACCATCGGACCAAGTCTCGATATACGACATGTACTGGTCTCAACGGATTTGACTAACCGACCTGTGTTAGCAAATCTTGACCAGGAACTATGTTTGATAATAATCATATAGCAGTGACACTTCCCAATGTCAATTACAAACTAACTGTGTAACTGTGTACTGCATTATATATTATCGGGCCTTTGTCTAATATATACATATCACTAAACCACATTTACTTTCAATCTAATCGTAATCAGATCGAATACGTATTCATGAATCAGACATAAATACGGTCCGGATTGGCGCTCTGAGCACCAACCCCAACAACTTCATCGTGGGATTCCAATTTGGTTTGTGTTTTTATGCAAATAAATGCATATATGTACTTAGAATACATGTATGTTTGTTGTATAACATGTGTTGATGTTGGTTTTGATGTTAAAATTGGACTTTTAAGTGTATTGAAGTGTTTGAAGAAGAAAATTGGAAGTGTTTAGAATCGAATTAAAGGAAAAAAAATGCTATCTGCCAATATTTTACAGAGGGCAGCATCACGACACTGATCTCTAGTGTCGCGACACTCAACTCTCGGAGCTGCGGGCATCACGACGCTAACCCTTGGGCGTCGCGATGTCGAGCTCTCACAGATTGGGCATCACGATGCCCAAATCTGTGCGTCGCGACGCGCCGAGAGTTGTTGCCAATGAGCGATGAAACTTTATTTTCTCCATTCTGGAGTTTTCGGACTCCGATTTAGTCCCCATTTTTTCCTATAGACTCATAACGGAATATAGTATTCTATAAAATAATTTAAAAATACTCATATCATTGATATCCATGGGTTATATCCATTTTCGCAGCACACGACACCGATCCGACCCTATGGGTCCCACATCCGTCCCAACAGAATGGTATCATAGCATTT
Source organism: Zanthoxylum bungeanum (assembly GCA_019454045.1). Classification (NCBI taxonomy): domain Eukaryota; kingdom Viridiplantae; phylum Streptophyta; class Magnoliopsida; order Sapindales; family Rutaceae; genus Zanthoxylum; species Zanthoxylum bungeanum. The sequence continues at coordinate 3,374 of SKCR01039586.1, read as the reverse complement.
TTTAACCACACAACACGTGTTGCATGTTTGAAATATTCTTAACCACTTTATTTTAAGTAATAGTATTAATAATGTTGGAGCATTATTGGATGGTTCGTCTTGTCAATACGGAGATGAATGAGTTATTACTACTTATACTTAATACCGTCATTATTGTGATGGTATAAGTTCTCGAAACTTAGGTCACTTCGGTAAAATATTAGATGTAGCGTGATGATTTGACGTAGACATCCAATACCATAATTATTGTGAGAGTGTACTTACGAAGCTCATTAGTGCACATTGACAAGTATACACCTGGACACATCTGTAGACAACAGAACCTGGGCGACGCTTTTCTAGGCTCGCGGCCTAGTTGGGAAGTACGAAATAACATGGAGTCGCCACCCGGTGTGAACCGGGACAAAGATTTAAGGCCGCACTCACCCCTCGCAAGGGAAGACCTCAAACCGTTGGGTTCGGAATGGTCCCTTACTTATGTCATTGTGATGATATAATTTGTGCATTAAATCAACCGCATCTATCCAATAATCATGCTCAAGGGTACTTAGATCTAACATGCTTTCATCCAAATAATTCCACGCAATGTAACACAACAAGCATATTGAACCATTAAATCAACATGTATGAATCATTACCCAAACGCATCATAAACTAAGAACATGCATAATGAACAACCTAAATATGCTTTAACAAATAAATAACAAACTAAATTAAATCATACTTTAAATAATAAACAAATAACCTAAAGACTATAGCATGCTCAAATACAATTTTGGATGAGACGAGATATGTATATCTTAAGTGGTACGTGGCGTTGTATCCCGAGTGCAGACCGCACTACCGTCCATTCGGAATCGGCTACGGAATTTACGTCCGGGTTTCCATCCAATATACCACAAAAGGGAACACATATCCCGCTCATCCAACAATCACATCATTCTTCAAACGACCCTCATGCAATAATATTTTAAAATAAATAAAATAAAAACGAAAGAAGATAAGTAAAAAAGGTGCCCTCAGGTCTAACCTCTTTTATCGTCTCAGGAAAGGGCGTTACACGTCCGTTGGAAGAGTGAATGATCCGCAACTCTTTTGGTTCACCAACTCAACGTCTTTCCTCGCTGTTTCGCTGTCTGGACTGCTGTTTTCACTCCGTTTTGCTGGCGTTTTAAGGGTATTTTCTGGTCACTATTTTGAGTTAATTAGGGGATTGTTTTGTGGTTTATTTGGACTGGTTTGGGCTGCGGTTTGTGGACTGTTTTGGAGAAGCTTCTGGGACTGTTTTCAGTGCAGTTTTAGGGTTGTTTGGGGGTTAATGTGCGGCTGAACTGGGCTGGCAGTGAGGGTTAATGTACGAAGGCTTGTCTGGTTAAAGGGTTGTGTGTTTGTTGAATGGGCTGAGTTTGGAGTGCTGCTTGTGTGCGTCTTGTGTGTGTGAAGTTAGGTGGCAAGGTCGTGGGCTGATGTAAGGCAATGTGGGGATGTCTCAAGGCTGCTATGCGGTTTGTGGCTAGGTGGCGAGAATGAGATAAGCGATGTGGCAGGCTAAGTGTGAGGCTTGAAGCAGCGTGATGAGTGTAGGGCTTGTGGCTTTTAGCAAACGTGAGGGCTAGACATGTGCTGGGTGAAGTGGCAAGGCAGGTGGCTTTCGTGAAGGCAGCAGGTCAAGGGCGTGAATTGCTTGTGAAGAGGCAATCTGTGAGGAGGGCTAGTAAGTGGCGTTTTTAGGATGGCTGGTCACGTAAAGGGGCTGTGCATGGCTGTGAGTGGGGTTAGGGTTTTCTTTAGATTTTCTTTTGTGTCTCTCGTGAGAATGAGCCAGCCAGCCAGGGTTTGGAAAGATGAGTGAATGATCCTTTTTATAGGTCAAGGAGGGGGTTTTACATTGTTTGGGTAGGAGAAGGATTTGTGTGTTAATTGAGGATATCTTTTAATTAAAATGAGATAGGGAAAATCTTTTAATTAAGGGAAGTGATTTGATTTATTCTTTTTAGTTAAGGATATGATTTATTTAATTTAGGAAGGTGATTTAATTTAATTTAGGAATGTGTTTTTTTAAATTAGGAATTTAATTTAATTTAATTTCAAGTTCAATTTAATTGGTGAATGTGATTTAATTTAATTTAAGTTTAATTTTAATTGGTTTTAATTATTTAATTTGTGAGATGTGTTTTAAATATTTTAATTATTTAATTTGTGAGATGTGTTTTAATGGGTTTGGTGTGTTTTAAAACAGAGGTCCAACAAGCGAACCCGAAGCGAAACAAGCAAGTTAAATCTGACAAAAATTCCATTTTCCAACTTTACCCTTCCAACGTCCGTTTCCCGCGGTTTTCACAACTAAAGAGGTAGTGTCTCCATACGAGACTCATCATCGGGCTGATATGCAAAAATGCAATGCCTACAACATCTCACATGAATGTGATTGACCTTGGAGGTCCATGATGAGTGGTATTTATATCACTTATTCCCACTCATTTGACCTAATATTTCGTATAGTTTCTTGAGTTTTGTGAATATTTTGATGTGTTTTGTGTTATTTTGTAGATGAATAAAGTTTCAGGACATTCTAGAGGTGATTTGGGTCAAAATAATGAAAATTGGACAAAAAAGGCATTTTTGTAAATTGTCCGCGTCGTGACGCCAAGAATTCAGCGTCGTGACGTCTAAAATGCACCGAACAGTGCTAACGTGCGCTGGGTCCACAAATCAGAATCTGAGAAAAGTTTGACTTTGCTAAAATGCGTCGTGCCACGTGTCACCATCATAGCCGATCTGCTAACATGCGCCGTGCCACCTGTCAACATCCTACGGTGCCGACAGTCATCATCGCCACGTGTGCCACGTGTCATCCTACGTGTCTCCATGTCATCAGCCACGTCAGCAAGTCAACAAGTCAAAATTGCCACGTGTCGTGCCACATCATCATCAGCCAATCAGGAAGTGACACGTGTCGAAATTCTACGGTGCCGACAGTCTCTTTCCCACGTGTCGCCACGTCGTCTCCACGTCACCGCCACATCATCGCCACGTCAGCATCAATAATTGAGTATCTAATCCTTATCTGACACGTGGCGGATAAGAATCTCAGCGACCAATCAGAAGCCACCACGTGTCACAATAATTGAAGCCTAACCACCGCGCCACGTGTCACCTTATCAGCTTATCCAGAATCTTCAAACCAGCGAACCGGAGCGTGCCACGTCGACAAAATCTGGCGTAGCGACGCCAGAGGCCTTGGCGTCGCGACGTTGGAAGCTTATCCGCGCCTATAAATTGAGCTCGAGATTTCAGAATTCAGTGCACCACTCTCTCTCTTATAATCTTTCTAAGAGAGAGTTTCTCTCTCTAATTTCTTTTAATTTTTAGTT
>SKCR01039585.1:0-110641 GCA_019454045.1 Zanthoxylum bungeanum | reverse complement strand
CAGAAGTTTTGGCAATTCCAAGGGCTGACTTGGGGACACATTGAGTCTCTTTTAGAGTTAAAAAAACGTCCATAACTGTTGTCCAAAATTATGAAAACAGTCAGCACAAAAACAATGAGTTATGCGCACGTAAAGAGTGTTTTTGGTGTGCAAAATAGTCCAATTTTTGGGCTGCTGTTCGGGACTGGAAAATAGTCAAAAACAGAAGCAAAAAAAATCCAAAAGGGGCTAGACAGTTTCGACTAAGAAGGGGAAAAGACAGAAATTTTTCAAGGTCGATCTTGATGCCTAACACGCTTCCGCCGCGCGGAAAATCGTTTCCTACAGTTGCTTCTTCACATCAAGGAAAATAGAGGGTGGTCGTGTAAGGGATTTTGAGATTTAATGCCAATTTTATAATTTCTGAAATTTATGGGTATTTATAGATAATTTCCAAAAAATTGCAAAACAATCCCGCGAAATTACAAATAGGCCTTTGATATTGGACCTCTTCAGAAATTCATATTGTTGAGACCCTCATGTTGTGAATTTCAAAACGTGCTCAACACGAAAGTTGTTCGTCTTCGAAAAATATTTTCAACAGTTTAAGAATCACCTCAATCAAATTTTATTTGCAATTTTTCTAATCGGAAAACGAAACTAACTCGTATAAAAATACCAAAAACATATGCATAATCGATCCTTTCGAGTTACGCGATTTCTAATCCAATGAAATCTCACTTTAAAATATTCCAACATATTTTTCAATGCTTAAACTCTTATTCTCCAAAATCTTTTCGTTCCGTTACCTAAACTTTAATTTGAAAATCTTCCAGAACTGTTCCGAAAATTCAAAATATTACCGTAGTCATTTTAGAAGTGATCTTTTTCTTTGATCCTTTTCTCAAATTCTGATATCCGATTATTGTAATTTGGGAGCAAAAGTACTAAAAGAAGCTAGAGATAGAGAGAGAAAGTGTGTTGTATACCTGGCCACATTGTGAGAAGTAAATTAGGTTATCCTAACTCGAGGAGTTTGTTAAGATTGTAATTTTTAATTCCCCTGTCAGACGCTCAGGTCAGTATACACCCTAAGGTCAATAAAATCTTATCCCTTTTCTCCCGTGAACGTAGATCGGAGCTACTCTCCATCGAACCATGTTAAATCCTTGTCTATGTGTGACTGATTGTCTCTTGTAAGTTTTTGCGGTTCCCACAACCAAACAAATTTACTAGTTTGGGGAGGTTTTATTCGAGGGGTAATTCCTAATTTTGCCATTGGAACGGAAAACATTCGTAAAAATAATATCTTAGCTATTAAATTTAACTTCTAAGGATATTATTATTAATTATATAATATCTTTTAAAACGAAAACTTTGAATTTATTTTCTTTTCTACTTGCAGTTTGACAATTGTTCACTTTTTCACTAGATAATTAGACAAGTGTACAAATTATCCACCTAATTTAGAGAAAATTATCTGTTTTCCACCTTTTAAAAGTGGAAAAGTGAACATATTTGAAAAACTTCATGTGGAAAAGAAAACACTTTTAAAATTTTCGTGGTAAATTGTACTTTCGTTATTTATCAGGTGGAAAAAATGATAATTTCCCTTAAATCAATTTTAGGGCCTCAAAGAATGAGACGATTGACATACACCGTATTTTTTTTAGTGGAGTAATTCATATTAATAAATTTATCTTATAAACTTCAACTCAAGTAAGTAAAATTAATAATCATATCACATAAAAAAATCATAACTTAAAAAAAAAAAAAGATTCAAAATTTATCATAATTCATAATTCATATAATATTTATTATTACTGATGTCTCATTTAACTTTAAAACTTCGTAATACATACAATGATGTGATATATACAATTGTTCATGTTTGATATCTCATTCTCTCATGTGACGTTATCCAGCAAGCACCACTTGTAAGAAAAATTTATTCACCACCATATCATTCACTCTAATTTTCTGTTTGATCAGCTGTAAAGTTCCTAAAAATTTCTCATTTGCACTCATTTCTGTTGATCAGTGTTCTGCTACAACTGTCTACGAATCTTTGAATGCACTATCTTGACGAACAGAGAGCAACCAGTTAACGAAATCTAGTCGACTGAGCTAATTCACAAATTATACATAAGATTTACCGGTATCTTCCTATTGTTTGAAAATTCAATAAAACAACCAGAATGCTTTTAAAACAGAGGATATATTTAGTCGATAAGTATCAATACACAAACTTAAATCAACCACTTTTGATGTAACCAAATTATCTAATCAGGTTCCACAAATTTGCTTAACGTCCCCCTGGATTGCTGTTCCATGACAAGTAAGAAGGATCTCCAAGTCGCCTGAAAGAGTATATAACGAGATGTGTTACAGTTTGCAGTAACCTAACAAGAATATGAATTCCATTTTTCTTACATCAAGGGTAAAACACCACAAAAGGTACTTGAGCTGGTCAATTCTTGTTTATCAACACCAAACCTTTAGACATTAGTTATGTTCTGGGATGCTCATTGATCAGATAATGGCAAGACACATTTATTCCAAAATGCACATCCTATGACTAAATGGTTTCTCTGTTGTGGAAAAATGAAGCTTATAACTTAGTTTCTTCTAGAAGAATCCCACACTAGCCTGTGGAGGTATCTGCTTTATAAGGCAGCAGGATATGAAATTTTATTCAACCTAATTATGTCTCCCTACAACTGAGTATACAAATATAAAGGATAAGTTAGAGAGCCCAGGTAACGCACCCTCTTTACAGCCTTACTATTCAAGAACTCCAGGCAATAAGCAAATGTGGGATTGAAATTTACCTTGGTTTGACCAGATATACTATAGTGAAAGACACAGCCAAAAAGAAGCACAAGCCGCCAACAGTGAGATAAGCAATGCCGAGGAAGTCATTCTTTCCACCGAGCCAGCTAGTGGTTGACAGAACAAGCCTCTTCTTGCCACTGAAACTGTATGTGTTGTAGTTGTTTTCCAATATCACATCTATACTATCGTTCTCATCAAGATCCACCTCTATTTTCCCATACAACTTCCTAAAAGTGGGCAGAGCTGCTGTCCGCATCCAAACTATAAGGTCCTCCTGCTCACTCAACTGTGCAATAAAACAAAACATACTCAACCGTGTTAAACACCTGTCTCATTACGATAATCATTTTTAAAAGTGACTCAAAAATAACCATAAAGCAATAGATAATGGCTTAATTGGAGCTTCCATAAGGGACAGTGGCTGGGAACTAAAGATAACAGGCTAGCTCATAGAGAGAAAGGCAGATTGCGTAAACTGGATGCAAGAAGTTACAGACGCAATCCCAATAGAAGCAATGCATGCTCACAAACGAACTAATGCGCAGAAAAGTTGCAAGGTTAAACAACAATATTCAAGGCAACATAAACATAATTTGTCCACCTAAAGTTTGCATGTAATTCTTCAAGATCTTTAAAACAGCCCACTAAAATGAATCCATAACAGTTAAATATCAGATAAGAAGTGGTAAAAGACTTACCGGTATGGATTGGTTGAGATGTGCACCACCTATTAGAGTTCCGTTCTGGAAGTTTTTAGGAAAAACATCTTTGCCAAACTTGTGTTCCCTGTCACTCTTCCATGCAATATCCTTCTTGTTCACTGTCAGCTGTGAATTGTTTCGGGAAAAACTGTATGTATCGTTGAACAAACTCCAAGCAATAAGGCCACAAGGCACAATGGGCTTCCCGTCTGAGGTGGTAGCTTCGGGCTTACACTCAGATGTTTCACTCGCACTATCTCGATCTTTTAATTGCTTATCACTTCGGCTCTTAACATATCTGGACATAGAGCCATAGTCACATTTGACCACATATGAATATCTATATGTATTTCAACCATGTTCCCATTTATTCAAGAAGAACAATAATTAAGTGAAAATTATTATTGGAACAGGGTTTAAGAGATTACAACTATAATTTTATATGGCACCGTAATTATTCTCATGATCAAGGACAATACTCTAGACCAATGATGATAGTCACTGTCGATCATTTTATAGCGCTATAATAGTAATAGTATGTCAGCAATCTTTCAACACAATGGCCATATTCTCTGATACACTTTTTATACTACACCAATGGTGCTAAAACGTAATGGTCATTACTCACAAAAAACAAAAAATTGTAGATTGAAATATCTACCATATCACCCACTTTGAGAAATTCTAGAAATAGTTTCACAAATTATTACACGTAAGCAGAAACACACTATGGAAGGTTATATATACCTGCGATGATTCTGGTAGAAATTGTCAAGTTGATAGTACACGTAGATAGGCTGCTTCATATGCTTTGTCACCTAAAAGGACGAAAGCACAAAGAATATAATATCCATTTAATCTCAGGAATTAAGTTTAGTCTCTTTCTTATAAGATCGCTCCTTAAATAAAAATTGTCCTACAAGAAGATTGATAAGAACAACGTCAGAAATAAATGATGATAAGCACATTTTTTTTTATATGAAACTTACATTAAATTTTCTGGTGCATGTTTTATCTGAAGAGCTTTGTATAAATGCCACCTTATTAGTCTTATTAGCCGCTGGTATACACTCAGTATCATATCGATCAACAAATTCAACAACCTGATACAGAGGAAGAGAATCCATAGTTAGCTAATTACGAAACAGAAAATGTAATCACAAAATGCTAGGCTATTACTAAACATACTTGCCGGGAAGCAAAGAGGGAAGCAATTCCAATGGGAATGAACACAATGCCAACAACCAAAAATGCGGTAATCACCTGCAGGAAGAAAAGTACTTCATTCAATTAAAATTTTTCCTTTATAATACGTAGGTAGTATTAAAAGCATAACAAAAGTGACTACAACTTACCCATTTTGGTGTAAGAATCGGTTTGCAAGCTGGCAGTTCCTGTTGAGTAAACCTCGAATCTGAGAGTGGAGAAAATCATAAAGTAATTATTCTAGACTTTCTAGTTGACTGGTATCATGCAAAATTTCAAATCAAACAAATTGCAAAAGGCAAGTATTCCCAATAAACATGTTCAAAGTCCAATATAAATGATGGCAAGCTAATAAACATGGATACAAAACAATGGAAAAACTTCTAATAGGGGCGCAAAAACATCCTTAATTCTTCGAAATCTCATAACCGTGGGACAGAAAAAACCCTTTGCTAGTCCTTAATACTTCCATAAGTCTCAGAGTAACAGGAGAGCACATTTGTTTCATCAGTTGAACCCAAGATTTAAGCCATAATGAATTAAGAAAAAAAAAATTCCAATCAAGTATTAGATGCAAGGTATCAACTCAACTAAGCGATCAAGCAAAGAACTCAATAACAAGCCAAAATATAACAAAAAAATCACAAAAAATCAAAAATCTGAACAGGGAAAATAAGTCAAACCCAACAAACCATAAGCTAAAAATCGCAACTGAGTAGTCATAAATTAGGCTAAAAACCGCAAACAATAAAACCAGGAGGGAGACATACACTTGGGTCGCTTAGAATTTCGCCTGGGAGCAGAAGGATCAGCGGATCCAGCAGCATTACCTTTAGCGTTGGCGCTGGGCGTGCTAGACGACGCCGTATTGGAAGTCCTCATAGAATAGATCAACAGGTCTGCGAAAACAAATTTCCGTTTCTTGTTTTTTGGCAAAATGAAAGAAATTTGACAACAAATACAATAAAGTTGGCGTATGAGTTTATGTTTTAATTTGTGATGCTCCGGTTTGGTATGATCATGTTTTTGATTTTCAAGAACGATAAAAGGAAAGTTTCTGGTTCTCCACTACAATCCGACTCCGCTCTGGAAGGAAGAAAGCTAAATAAAATACTACTGTTAAATTTTAATTTGTGATGAATAAAAAAAAAATTGGTAAAAAGTGTATAAAGAGAACTCGTTTAGCTAAATTCAAATGTAAGAGTAATATCGTAAAGTTCAGGGGCCTTTGTGTTTATTTGCAATTTTTTTTTTTTTTTGGGGGAAATTACCAAAAATAATCAAATAAAATGGTTTTTTTTTTCCAAATCAGTCATGATTTTCTATCCGTTCTATCCAACTAAATTAAATTTGGACTAAAATATATAAATACAAACATGTCATTCTCTAACTATCTCATTTTTTTTTAAATGGTTGAAAACCCACCGCCAAATCACCTCTTCTGGGCTTAAGTGGAGTAAATAAAATCTCCGACTGTCTCAGACTCTTACAAAAAACGCACTTCCTGAATTCCAACTCATGACCTCAAGGTGAGATCATGAACCATATACCACCAAGAAAAAATGGAAGTTTTTCTTTGAAGATATAGAATATCAGCTGCGCCAAACATTTGAGATGGATGATTACCCAATTCCTGAAGTTGTGTGTCACGGTCTTAGCTTAAGGCTAGGATGTTTAGTCACGTTATAAAGGAGCTAATGTTTCGGGACACCGTATCAAGCTCATTCATGGTCAAATATATCTCTCATGGGACCTTGTACTGGAGAGATTTCATCTGTGAAGCCTTATTCAGAAGTTTGCCTGGAGAATTAGAAACATGCTCGCTTGTCGCTAACTGTTACTGTAGTATTGTGGAGTTGTGAAGGAGCTTATGTTCCGGAGTGCCGGATTGAGCTAGCTCCAAGTCCTAAGTAACTCTCATGGGCATATGTACTGGAGATATTTCGCCCGTGAGGTCCCGTTCTGAAGTTTGTCAGGAGATTTAGAGATACGCTAGCTTGCCGCTAGGCGCTAGCGTAGTTTTGGTGCATTGTAAAGGACCTTATGTTTCGGAGTGCCGGATTGAGCTCACTCTAGCTCCTAAGGATCTCTCATGGGCCTATGTACTGGGGAGATTTCGTCCATGAGGTCCCGTTTGGAAGTTTGTCGGGAGAATTAGAGATATACTAGTTTACCGCTAGACGTTGGCCTAGTTCGGGGCATTGTGAAGGAGCTAATGTGCCGGGGAGTCGGATCAAGTTGGATCAAGTTCATAAGTGAATCTTATGGTCACTTGTACTGGGAAAATTTCAGCCCCAAAGTTAGATTTCGAGATTTGCCGGGAGATTTTGGCAGTGTGCCCACTTTTGGGCCTTACCGTGCACTTTGCCGCAAGAATGGGGGTGTTGTGGAAAACCATCAAGACGAGCTCATTTGGGGACGAGATTTTAACCCAAAGTCACTTAAGCGCCGTGTGTGTATACTGGTGAAACATGTGCAATGTCTCTAAAACCTCTTTAGGGGGAAGCCTAGGTGAACCTTGGGGTGGCCAAGGGGGCTTCAGTGGTCTTGGGGCTTTAGCCGTGAACCCTCTCGCCCTTAGACAATGCATGGAAAATGGTGTATTGTCGAGATTGAGTTGGCAGGAAAATGTCATATTTTTATATCCGGTTGTGCTATTTGAGTGCCGGGTCCCGGTATAGTACGGGCCCGCATGTGTATGCTTCGAGATAGCTTGTGAGCTTCCTCAAATAATCTTATTATGGGTCTGAAACCTCCCAAAAATGAGAATTTGGGTATAGAGGCTTCGTGTAGGCTGACTTACACGGGACGAGTCCCTCAGTAAGTGTCGCACGTGCCTTTTTCCGTTAAGGAAAAAGTCGGCCCGTGACACTGTGCATAGACAAAATGTGCTTCAATCTTTCGAATCTCTTTTTAACAATAACTGCAGCTCTTTAGACTAATTAAATTTTCCAATGCCTACAAATCAGAGTCCAACATATTTTAATGACAGTTTGTTGAAGGAAGAGCTTCATTATAATATGCAGCAGCTCCAGATTGATCAGCAAGAAATGTTATCCAACTTAAATGCAGAGCAGCTCAATATTTACACTGCAGTTTTAAATTCAGTGCAAAATAATGAAGGAACAATGTTCTTTGTTTATGGTCATGAAGGTACAGGTAAGACATAACTTTGGAGAGCAATTATGTCTGCCATATGAGCCAAATTTAATCAAATCAAGTAAGCTTATTATTTGGGATGAAGCAGCCCCCATGGTAGACCGAAACTGGCAAGCGAGAAGATATTGTCAACGCTTGCATCAATAAATCTTATTTGTGGAACACTTGTAAAGTTTATCAACTCATAATCAACATGAAACTCCTACGACAAAGGAAAGAAAAGACCATCTTATGGAAAAATAAATTTTCCAGATAACTCCAGCAATCAGCAAGACCATCTTATAGAAATTTCAAAAGAGAATCTGGTCCCCTACAGAGATGACCCAATAGAAGCCATTGTAGCTGCTGTTTACAATGACTTGTTGGCCAAACATACAGATGACTCATACCTCAGGGAAAGAACAATAATCACACCATACAATGACACTGTGGATATCATCAACGATCGTGTTCTTTCTTGCGTTCCTGGAGAATCAAAAAGTTATCTCAGCTTCGATTCAATAAACACATTTCCAGAGACATTATACCCGCCAGAATTCATCAACGATCGTGTTCTTTCTTGCGTTCTTGCGTTCCTGGAACAACATCATGGAACGAGAGACATTATACCCGCCAGAATTCTTGAATTCATTGACATTTCCAGGGATAGCAAATCATCATTTGACATTGAAATTCGGATGCGTCATCATGTTACTACGAAATATCAATCAGAGCCTAGGCCTCTGTAATGGCACCAGACTTATAATCACATAGCTATCAAAGAATGTCATTGAATGAACCATTATCAACGACAATATATATTGGTGAAAAAGTCTTCATCCCACGAATTATTATGACATCAAAAGACCACAAGTGGCCATTTGTCTTCAAACGCAAGCAGTTCCCCATTAGGCTGTCCTATGCAATGACCATTAACAAGAGTCAAGGACAAACTTCGGACATCGTTGGTCTTTATGTTGTGAATCTCTAATAACTCTAGAGTGTTTTTGAAGGAAAAACCGAAACCCTATTACTCACAAGAATAGAATACAAAGTGTTTAAACTTTACTAAAAATATTCACTCTCTAGCACTCTCAAAGCTTTCTACACTTGAAGCTTTCAAATTTGGGATGATTTGAGCTCTCAATTAGCTCTCTATTTTTAGTGAAACTCAAACTCACTATTTCAACAAACGCCTACACTATTTCAACAAACTCAATCAAAACACCTAAAGGTATTTTGTTGTTTTGCACCATTGTCAAAAAGTGGTGATCTCCCTTTTGACAATGGTGGCACCAATCTTTGAAAATGGTGGCAATGGTGGGATCTTATCCTTGACAATTGTGTTTAACAAATAATGCAAGTTGGATATTATAATTCTCCCCCTCCAACTGCATCCGAAAATGATTGTCATCTGACAGCTATCTCAGCTATGTCTCTGCATAACTCTAGCTTGTCTCGAGTAACCACCTTTGTTAACATGTCAGCTGGATTCTCATCTGTATGGATCTTCACTAGTCTCAGCAGTTGTTGATCCATCTCTTCGCGTATCCATGTTGTGATTCTCTGATCACTTTAGAGTGTGTTTAAGGAAAAACCGAATTGAATTTCTATTACTACAAGAATAGATATACACAAAGTTTACAACTTGAAACTTTAAACAAAAAACCTCACACACTCTCAAGCTCTCTACTTGGATCTTACTACTCACACTTTGGGGTGCCTAATACACACTGGGAAAGCTTCAATTTATAGGCAAATGGCTGCTCTCACTTCCACAAATCACTCCCTCAATTTGTGGCACCATTTGCTCAATTTATTGACTTTTGTTGCAATGACAACCAAGCCTCCATCAAACCACTGAAAGTTAACTTGGACTCATGCATGATTGTTGATGCTTGCTGGAAACCATGGGGAAGTGTGGGAACACAGAAACTGGACGACGCATGCTGTCCCGGGCTCGCGGCCTGGTTGGGAGTACGGAGTAGCCACGGGGACTAAACCGGAGAATAATGGAGTCGCCACCCGGTGTGACCGGGAAAATGAGATTTAAGGCCGCACTCACCCCTCGCAAGGGAAGACCTCAAACCGTTGGGTTCGGAATGGTCCCTTACTTATGTCACTTGTAATGAAAGGATTTATGTAATAATTTAATCAAGTTTAAGTAACACTTATTTCCAAGAGTATCATGCTTCTAAATTCACATGCATGCATCAACAAGTTCATCTAAATTTACATGTAACACATATCCGAATTTGCATACAGCCTATTAGCATGTAATCTATATCTCAATTTGCATACATAAAGATTAACATACGGAAAGTATACAAGTTAATAAACACATTATACTCATACATGTGGGGAATACAGATGAACGATGAGATCCCCGGATATGTTGGCAGTAAATTCGGTCGTCGGACTATCCGAACACGTAAGTACCTAGTACTACGTTTATACCGATTTACAAGACAAGGTTGGCTTCTAGCAAAGTGCCATGCCTCCCCAATTCTCCGGAAATATCCTTACAGGAATAGGGATCTATATCAAACATAGTATACCGTAGTATTGCGTATTTCTGTCCAGTTTCAGATGATCACATGCAAGGCCTGGGGCTGGTACAGTGTCTACCCCGTACGATGTATATATCGGATAACTAGCAACTAGTCTCTTTTAAATCGGATAATCATGACCAAGTCATATTATCCCGACGGTTGCAACCTTTATAGAGAACCAGTTCTGTATCCATTCGTGATCATCAACTCCATATGACTGGAGTGACACTTCCTTCTTGACATCACACCCAACAGACTACGATTCTCGATATACCCAGAATTGGCGTACACAGGAACCGATTAAAGCCCTAGACGACCTTAACCAAAGTATATTGATTGTCGTATGCATTAGCGGTGCAAGTCTCATGTTAAGACCAAATACACCTACCCTGATTTCGGACTTCCATAGACACGTAGTCATATTACCAATGGAATTCCGAGGGGGTCTATCCAGAGCGAAGCTGTTTCCCGTACCATCGGTGAAACACAACCTCCTATTACACTTGCATGAGTATCCTATACCCAAACATATGAGAACTATGTTGTTGTGCTCCCTCAACACGCACAAGTGTAATACTAGTCTTTTACGTATTTATCGATGTCCAATCTCGAGAATGCTCTGACTAGGGATACTTAATGATTTTATCTTTCGTTGACTGATACTGTCTCATATCATTCTCAGTCCATGAACAAATCATAGGGACCTCTCATCATTTATATATATCGAGGTGATCTAATCACAAATGATAAGAGTGCAATCTCCTTTGTCACATAGTTAATTTGTACAACAACACCATGATCTGTACAAATAGTGACGCTATGGGTCATAATTGTCCAATAATCTCCCACTTGGCCTATAGCCAGTCACTCGAGTGTCTAACACCCGAACTATGTACGGTTTGGCTCAATTGCTGAGAAAGGACTTTCGTCAGGGGATTTTCATGATTATCGTCTGATGCGATTTATTCGATCATCACATCGCTACGATGTATGATCCGAACGAATCAGATGATTATTGAAGTATGTATATGGATCGTTGATGAGACCATTAATTCTTTAGCATGTACTGTAGCCTAGCTCAGCTGCTAAAAGAACTATATCTAATCTAATTAGATATTTATCTACCCCAGAAGGCTTCTATTGCTGCTTCAGCTGTAACAATAACCTGCGTTTGTTGTTTATACGGTAACATTATCTTGCTTGGAAGATTTCCAGATCACTGTACCATTATTCAAACTGTATAGTACCGTTTGCGACTTACAGTCGACTATATCGGTTAGGCTACTTGCAACAGTGATCCCAGTCACTTCAAGTTCTCCTTCTCCAGAGATTAAGACAGCATCCTTAGTTCTCCAAGATACTAACAGATGTTCTTAACATTAATCCAGTTACTATCACTCGGATTGGCCTGTTTGTGAATCATATGCTCAAAGCGTATGAGACACCAGGTTGCGTACATTTTTCAATGTACGATTCCACGGAGAGTTTTCTCGAAAGCCAAGCTTTCACCGACTATTTATTGGGAATATCATTTCCAAAAAATGACATATTATTTTCATTATTTATTTAGGACAGCCACTATCAGTGCGCTCCCACTAACCTCCTTATACACAAGAATCATTTCGTTTTGAATTAAATCATACACCATTATGATTACATCAAAACGATAATTCCAAGAACCTATGTTTGCTTCAATCCAAACATGGATCGAATAACCTGCAAACCTTGTTTGCTAGTTTGGTACGACAAAATCGTCAGGATGTTATAAACATCCTCCAAAAGGTTTCCTTTTCAGGAAGCGATTTTCCCGTTTAGCTGACATATTTCATAAATGAAACATACAGCATTAGCAAGCATTATCCAAATGGATTTACCGTGGCAACAGTTAAAAGGTTGAATCGTAATCAACACAATGTTGATAACGATACCTTTCCGCTAAAAGCCTAGCTTTAGAACGTTGGTATGTTGCCATCCATGTATGTCTTCCTTGAAGACTTATATAGTACCAATAGGCACAATGCCTCGTGGTATTCTAAACATGTTGATATACATGGAATCCATTTCGGACTCATGACACTTTGTCATAATAGGGAGTCGATACCTTATATCACTTCCCCATACGTAGTCAGTTGGTATACCTCAAAAGATAGACATCTTTATGAGGCGAGATCAGAAACCCATACCCAGGATGTTCTCTGACTCTCTCCGACATACGCGGTTCTTGTGTATTTGAAGATTATGGTATAGTTTCATCCTTGATGAACTATATGTGCTCCATTAGGATTCGGTGCCTGGAATAGTATTACTCTGATTTTCATCGAGTTTTACTATCCTCCCACTTACTACTGCATATAGGTATTCCTCTTAGGAAAACCGCATGGTGAGCAACAATCTAATTGTTCTCAGGTGAGATGTATAAGTACAATACTTATGGTATCCCTAGGATAACCTACAATTGGCACTTATCCAATTTGGGTTTCAGTTTGGTATCATCCAAACATATGCCTAGCATATCCAAATTATCAGGAGTGAGAAACCTAGTTTCTTTCCTGTTCATATCTAATATGAAATCTGTCAAACAGATTATTATGGAACCTTATTCAAAATAAGTTCTGCACTGTTTATGCTTATCCGTTGAAGGAAATAATAGCTCAGAGCGACTCATGATTAACCTTATCATGTCCAACAAAATTCGGTTACTCGGTTCGGACACACCGTCACTTTGACGTGTTCCGGGAGGAATCCTCATTGAAAGAATACTATAGTCTTTCAAGTATTTAAGAAACTTATTGCTTAAGTATTTTCCATTACGGTCTTACCGTGATGGTATAATACTATAACCGATCTATTTGTCTATTTCGTGTCGAAACTTAAAAGTTTCTGATTTGTGTTTCAAAAGAGACACATAACCATTACGCGATGCCACATCCGTAAAGGTCACGAAACATTCATATCCACATCTAGCCTAGCTAGACATAGGCCCACTTGCTTCACTATGAACTAGGGCTAACAGATCGGTGGCATTTACACTTTTACCAAGTAAATAGTGTTATAGGCACATTGCCCAATAAACTAGATTCATAGACTTTATTTGAGTAGAATCAAATCAGTCCAAGTACCCACTCTTCGAAAGTGTGGATATACGAGTCTTGTTTGATTGTGTCCCAGACAACAATGCCACATCAGTTTCTTCTGATCAAATCAGTTTGAGCTATTATTTGTCATTTTATACGTTTGAGATTTATTTATATTCAAAATATAAATTTTGTTATTCACATCTAATGTGTTTATCTCAATATCATCTTTATATAATGAAACACTTTAGTGTTCTAGAATATAAAGGTTCAATCCGCAACGGATTAAACACTGATATAGAGATAATGTTCCTAGTCAAACTAGTTACATTATAACAGTTTCCTAATCGTGCTCATAGCAGATTCTGAACATCAATACATATATTTTATGTATCACACTAAGTATTTAAATCCAATTTTAATACTAGTAATGAACATATATGACAAACATATTTGAAGTCAGAGCCTTGCTCGTCTTCAATTCCTTCATGTCTGCTTTATCCAAACGGCAGTCACGCTTCCGCGATCCCGTTTGTCACATTTAAGCAGACATTTTGGGATATGTCATTTATCTTCCCAGAAGATAATAATGATATTGTCTTTGCCCTTTTCAACATTCTAGAAGCCTTTGGCCAAGCCACGGGTTTCTAGAATATCGAAGTAAGGTGCGCCTTGCGCTACTTGTCTAATTACAAAGTTTGACTTTATCTCCTTGAGAATAGTCATTAACTCTCCAAGAATTATTTATTGCAATTATAGTACTTCTAAAATCTAAGCATAGATTTATGAAGATCCTTTGATTTCTTTATCATACTTTAAGGATCTAATCCTTAGTTCTGATTCAGAAATTAAGGAGTCTACTACGGTAAGTATAATGTATTAAGCACTTAAGTTGTCATCACATAAATCTTCCAAAGATTATGCTCTACTATTTGCTTAACTCTGGGCATTAGGCTTAATTTATTATTTTATCAAATAAAATAACTTATTAGTTTTTCCAGAACTATCCTGAAATTTATTCCCAATTTGAAAATTAAACCATTTAAATACATTTTCCCCAGGATTATGTTTTAAATGCCAATCTTTCAATCTAATCTTGATTCTAATAGTCCAACTATTTAATCAACGATTTAGGTACTATTAATTATAATGATTATTGCAGTCCAACTATTTTAATCAACTATAATTAATTAAATCAAATATATTAATTATTATAATCCAATTATATAATCAAATATAAATGAATAGTTTGAATATATAGTCCAACTTTATAAAACAACAATTTAAATATTAGTCCAACTAACATTTAATTTGTTTTGACGAGTGATATTGTTTGAGCGCGTATGGCGAGTAATTGAACGAATATTGCAAATTCAATTCTTACCTCCCACTATTTTTCGGCGAGCCTCTAACCCTCTGTCGAGTACTCGGGAAACCGCGTTTCCTAGTGGGCTAGGATCCCGTTAAATATCACACAATCTTGACTTTGGCCAACAAATTGTATGATAATTAACTAGGTAGATCTCTAAGATCGATTGGATCCAATCCAATTCCTAGATCCGGTAGGGGGACATCCAAGTCCGAAACATATATCTTATATATGCCAATACATCCAATGTATTACCTAACCTTTTTCCTCTGAATCAACTAAGCCTTGGCTTTGGCACAACAAACTTAGTGATCCCAGTCAAGCACGACTCATTGACCATGGAAAGCTTCGTAATCAATGTCGATGGACAAGAAGTGGTCTTGACTTTGGCCAACAAACCACAACTTGGACAAGACACTGACATGTAACAAAGCTTTCGTGATTCAAACACATCTTCGACAGACAAAGGCCTTGACTTTGGCCAACAACCAATGACGTCTTAGATCTTGAGTAAGAATCACTCAATGGAAGGAATGACGCTTAATATTTAGCGAGGGTTTTTCGCGTGCAAATTGGCAACCAATTTATTATCTTTGTTAGGGTCTCATCATCATACACCTTTAAACATGCATTCTAAACACATAATAAAGCGCATATGAAAAATAATAATGATATGCGGATGGATACTTTACACATTGATCCTAGATCAAATCTCTCCATTTCTCTCTCCCGCTAGCACAAATATTTCTTCTACCTGTTACACTACACTTCTAAAGAAACCTCATTTACATTGAGGGGAATAGGTGAGAAGAGAATACAAAGAATAAAGAGGTAATAAGGCTGGACACGCAGGTCCAATTAATAAATCAAATTTATTACAACAATTTCTAAAATTGCCCCACCCATCTAATATCCATTATTCATGCATCGCAACCATGTATTCACACAAGCATGTTATCAATCAATCTAATCAAATTAATTAATCTGATAATTAGTGACCATCCAATGTTCAAACAACGATTTGATTTTGCTCGAGTCAAACTCATTTTTGCGAATAAGTACTTAAAGTACGAATTCTTGAATTAAATTAAACTACATAATTAAATCCAATTTAACATGCATTTAATTCTAATTCATTATTTAATTCTAAATTAAATAACACACTTTAATAATAAATCTTTTACGATTTAAATTCCAAATTTAATCGCTACGGGTCTCAAAGCCCGATTAACGTCCAACGTTAATTTAATTAAAGTCTAATGGGCTTTTAATTAATTTCTTAAGGTGTGGACTTTTGGTCAACTCGGGTCAAACCGATAACCAAAGTCCAATCCGAGATTTACCTCATAAGCCTTTAAATCAATTTTGGCCCATTAGGTCCAATTAAATTACAAAGGTCCATTAAGTCGCATTTGGGCATTATGGAAGCGGTTTTGGGCCCAATTGGATCCAATCCAATTTGCCTTAACCCAACTTTGTACAACAAAGCCCATTAAGCCCAATAACAACATTTAAGCCCAATTTCACAAAATAGGCCCAAATCAATTAAATTACAAAAATCCAATTTTCCAATTTAATTACCCTAAAGTGTATTACACAATTAACCACCCAAATTAACATTTCTAAAACATTAATTTACACAATTAATCATGTTCATTTAAATCAATTAGTGTCCAACACAAATTAATCAAAATCAAACCCATATCATGCTTATTGTTCTCGGTAATGGAAGGGAAAATTATGTCCAATTCGGTTTCAATCCGATTAAATCCACAATCGACATTAAATCACATTCCCGAATAATTCTAACTCATCCAACGAATCAAAAAATCAAAATTCACCAAGAACACAAAGGGCACAACTCTCAGCCAAGACAAGAATTTGGGGAAATTTTGTTCCAAACAACATTTCATTAAATTGATCCAATCAATCTTAAATTAAACATGTTATAAACATACTCATTCATCCAATTTCACAAATCATACTCAAACACATTTTTACCCAAATTTTAACCCTATGTCAAATTTCATGCTTTTACTCGCTCTGATACCATTGTTGGAGTTTCTAGGTCCATAGGATCGAATAACAAACATGAAACAAGTGCGAATACTAATCGAGAAAGTCGCGGAATACTTACATCGATCGGTTGAGCGACGCAGAGGTAACAAAAATGAACTTACTGCCTCACTTCACTGCTCGGTTTGGCGCCATTGGAGGATCATCTTAGAGCTCCAAGCTTCGTCGAATGGTTCCCGGCTCATGGGTGAACTTCCCTATCACCTTCGCATTGATCCCGGAGTGTGCTAGCACTCTCGATTTTGCCACAAAATCACACTTTGCTTCCCCAAGCTCACGGTTTTTCAGTGCAAACCAGTGAGGTTTTTCAGCCCCAAAGGCGTGTGGGAGAGAAGAAGAATGGAGGAGAGAGAGAGATAAATGTGTTATGGATAATTGATTTCCAAAATCAATTAATAATACATATACCAAATCTTGAAAAAGCTTTCAAAAAGTCAATAAAATTTGGCTCCAAATTTTGCATTAAATGATATCCACCTACTCACATCAATCCATCAATCAATGAAGTTGTCAAGTCACATCACTCAAAGTGACAAGTGATTTGACACTTGATGTGACGCTAGATGCGACTAGCGATTTGACGCTTGATTTGACTTGCGTGCCGCACTCGAATTCGAAATGCGAATGCGCTCGTAAATAATCTCGGGCTCGGATTCGCTAATTTCAAATTAACGAATTTTCCGTTGCGTCGTAATTAAATGATTACGCCTAGCGAAATACCTATTCACGTCGCTAACGAATTAATTCTAAATTAATTCGTTCGCCCGAATTAAAATCTAATTTTAATTCCGCGTCGAAATCCAATTTCGTTTAATATATCGAATATATTAATTAATCGATTAATTCCAAATTAATCGTTCTCCCCTCTTTAATTGATATTTTATCCCAGATAAAATATCTCCGCAATTAATCCCAGATTAATTTTCTCTCCATCTAATTAATCCCAGATTATTAAAAGTGTGAGTCATGATGAGTGGTAAATCTATCACTATTTCCCACTCATTTAACCTAATTTTTGTATAGTTTCTTGAGTTTTATGAACGTTTTGATGTATTTTGTGTTATTTTGCAGATAAATAAAGTTTGGAAAGCATTGGAGACAATTTGGGGGCAAAATGGACAAAATTGGACAAAAAGGGCATTTTCGTCATTTTGGCGTCGCGACGCTGAAGCCTTGCGCGTCGCGACGCCCAGACTGCGCCGATGTGCTAACATGCGCCGTCAGCCACGTGTGTCAAAATCTGATTGGTCAAAATTTGCTAACGTGCGCCGATCATGCTAACGTGCGCCGTGCCACGTGTCACAATCACAACGGTTCTACTAACGTGCGCCGGACGCCACGTGTCAAGATCCTATTCGACCAACCTAAGCGCGTGCCACGTGTCCTCTTCCTATTGGACCGAATAATCGATGAATCAGAGCACGCCACGTGTCACCATTCTATTAGACCGAATTTCCACCCAATCACAAGCTGACACGTGTCAGAATTTCATTCGACCGCATTGCCAGCCAACCAGAGCATGACACGTGTCTCAATTATTGCTGCCGACAGACGCGTGGTCAACCCGCGTGGACTCCGTGTAACTGTTGCCAGCGTCGCGACGCTGGACCAAAATCAGCCTATAAAAGGAGGCCGCCAGATTCATTTTTCTTCATGCTCTCCTTGGGAAATTCTCCCTGATTTTATAGGAAGCATCTATTTTTGTATATATAAATAATATTTTTATTTTATGTCTTTTAATTTTCAGTAATAGTAGTTCTCTTCTTCTACCTTTCTTTAATGTTTAGTAGTTAATTTTCTGCTGGGGATAAGGTGAAGCTTTATTATTTTAATTTAGATTAATCTCCTTTAAATATAATATGGAAATTATAATTCAAAATATAAAAGATTACCGCCTTAATGGCTGGTTTTATTTATTTGACATAATGTGGCACCGCCTATATGGCTGGTCTTTAGGTGACAGGTAATTACCGCCTATATGGCTGGTTTATGTTCAAATACTATTACCGCCTTTATGGCTGGTCGGACTTAATTTGACTTAATAAAGAATACCGCCTTTATGGCTGGTCGGTAATATCATGTTTAATTATGTATTATATTAAGAGAGATATCTAAATTATAAATAGTAAAAGTGGATCCCCAACCCCCAGCATTTTATTTTTATTCTAGGGAAGTGATGAAACACAATACACACACTTAATAATTGATTTTCTTTTTATGGTAGTTCTTTAGTTTGTTTATTGAGTCTTAAGCTTAATGCGTCTTGTTAACTGGCAATTAATAAGATTGATGGGGTAAATCTAAAATGAACTAGACATAGGGATTTTAGGTTTCAGCCTTAGATTCAATAGCCCACGATCTTCCTTGAGGATAGATAACCCTTTTAATAGATTTCCTTACAGGATAGGAATATACCTGTCGGGCGGGGGTAGCCATAATTGGAACTTAAACTTAATGAATCCAGGTAATGTGGTTGACATAGGAATATGGTTCAATTGGATTATACTGGGTATTTGCGTCTGACCATCGGAAGAGGCTTTTGCATATCATCGTGTTCCAGGTTAACAAATTAATTTATTACACATAAATAAGAGAGTCAATTCATCTTTTTAACAGTATTGTGTGGAATCACGACCCTAGATCTTTTGAGTCTTTTTATTTATTTTCCTTAGTATTTTCTTTGTTTTATTTTATTTTTATTAAGCAATTCCACATTCAACCAATCAAAGCAATCAATTCCCTTCCTCTATAATTAGATATCTGTAAATAAATAGATTCAATAATTAATAACAACAGTAGGAATTAAGTCCTCGTGGGATCGATATTTTTATACTACTTGAACGATACGTGCGCTTGCGTTATACGTGTGTGTTTACGCCGGTCAAGTTTTTGGCGCCGTTGCCGGGGACTTATTTTTCTTGAGTTGTTAATTTTGAAACTATCTAATTTACTTATATCTAATTTTCTTTCTTTATTTGTAATTTTTATTTCTTTTGTTTTCAGGTGATTAAAAAAAATGGAACACTACTGGGAGATTGAAAGATCACGAGCGTTACAAGAGATACACCCCAAATCTGGGAGCAACAGTCCGGTTTTCTGAGGCCTGTTGTACAGCCCACAATTCACTGGATGCCAGAACCAACAATACTACATTTGCTCAACAGAACTCAATGTGGAGATGTGACATATGTAATGGTAACCACCCAAGCGATTATTGCGAGTACAACTATAATTCAGGGTGGCAGAACTATCAGAATCCTTCATGATGATGAGCCAACATATTTCACAGAACCATCATATTTTCCATCTTATCCACCATCTTCCTTTGATCTTATCAAGAACCACAACATCCGAGGAAGATCAATTAATTCACATGTTCAAAGAACAGTAAGCTCGATTTGATGCACAAATTCAGAGTAACGCAGAATCCATACAAAGAATGACAGATCAGATCAGACAATTAACAGAAAAACAGAGCTACATACCTCAAGAACCATTTTCTAATGACACTTCAACAGAGGAGGAAGCTGAGGAGAATCAGAACCAGAGGTATCAGTTCAGAAGCCCGAACCGGCAAAGTCTCGATTTGACTTTTATTATTCAGATTCTGACGAGGATGAAGCTGAGCTGTGTGTACCAACTGCACCAACAATTGAGGATGGAATTCTGTATCCTCAAAATGAAGATCTTGGAGATTCCATAGCACAAATGTTTGAAGAAGATCTACCTGAGCCAATCATTTCACCCAGATCAGAGGATGAAGACCTAAAATCTGACATTTCTTTACATCCTCAGGTTGAAAATTTTGAAACATGTATTTCACAGATGACAGATGAAGAGCTGAATGCAAAAATTTTAAAATACATCTGTGAAGAAAAGGTAGAGCAAGAAGCAAAGCAAATGGAGGAGCAAATGTCTGACCTTAATAAAGATCTAGAGCATTCAGGAGAAACATCGCTGTTTTGGGGAGTACAAATCAAAGATATCACCCAGAAGCTTGACAGAATGGAACTTCCATTCCAAGTCAAGCATCATACGAGACCTCCTGATTTTCTTTCTTTCTTTGCAGGAACTACTGGAGCAACAAGAGTAAAAAGGTGGCACGAGCACTGAATGAGACAAAACTCATTTTACCACTTTACCGTTGGAAGAGACCCTTCAAAAGCAACGCTCACGGGATGTCTTTGATCGGACATCCAAAACGACACTGAAACCTCCTTAACAGATGAATTTCAGTCACGTCTGGCTGAAGACGAAAAATTTAGCGCTAGCAGGGAGGCAACCCATGCAATTTGTTGTAATTTCTGTTTTCATATTTTGTGTATACATTTGTGAACTTTTTAATTTTGGTGTTATTTTTGTAGGGAAAAGCACAAACGGAGCATTTTAAGACAGAAGGAATTGTGTTTGGCAATTAAAGAAGAGAAACAATTCATTAACGATGGCTGAATAAGGAATGAAATCTTAAGACACATCCTAATGGATTTATACCAAACGAGTGGCGTATTGCATACACAATTTCGTTGCCTTAATTATTGCTTTGATTTGCTTTTCTGTTGTAATTATCTTTATTTTCGTAGACAGGATCCAGACTTTTTGACCTTTCACGATTTTTTTTGTTTTTAGCTAACAATCGTCCTCTGGAAGATACTTGTGCTATTATTGTATTCACCCTTTTCAGGTACTATAAATTCAGCCCGTCATTGCACTTTTGAAGGCATCCATAGTTGAGAAAGAAATACATAAAAATTATGGAAGCCACTTCAAAAGACGAGTTGAAAACATTTGTGTGTTTTGCGGTAGTACTGTTGGTACTAAACCACAATACATAGAAGCAGCACAGGAATTGGGTCGAGTTTTAGCCGCAAGGAATATGCATTTAATATATGGCGGAGGAAATCTTGGACTTATGGGGATCGTTTCAAAGGCCGTACAGGAAGGAGGCAGTCATGTTTTGGGAATCATCCAAAACCCTTGGCAGAGGCTAATCTTATTGGATCATCAAACGGAGAGGAACTGATCGTGCCAGGTATGTCTGAACGACTGATAGAAATGATTAACCGTTCTGATGCTTTTATTGCTTTGCCAGGTGGCTTGGTACATTGGAGGAAATTTTTATAGTTCTATCTTGGGCGAACCTGAACATACACCAGAAACCGCTTGGATTGCTCAACGTTGATGGATTTTATGATTTTCTTTGTGTGTTTCTTGATGATGCTCGAGAAATGGGTTCGTGTCGAAACCTATGAAAGAACTCCTCTTACTGCCAGAACTGCTCCGGATCTAATTGACCAACTCATAGCCTATGAACCACAAGTTGACCCTATCATTTCAAAGATAAAATGGTCCGATGATGATCGTGGTAAGAAGCGTCGAATAAATCTGGATCTTAACCTTTAATTTCCTGTAAAATTTCAACTAATCAGGTACGATTTTCTAAACTCTTCTTCTACTATTTAAGACATTGGGGACAATGTCCATTTAGGTTTGGGGGTGAGGTATAGTTATAGTACTTGTTTGTATTGTGTTTTTATTTTTTGTCCAAAATTTTTCGAAAAATAAAAAAAAAATTTGAAAAATTTTCAAAAATTACAAAAATATTTTTGCGTTTTTGTGTTTTGACTAAAAAGGAGAAATTGGTAAGAGATAGCTGAGTAAGGAGTTTCCACTCCTGAGACGTATCTCAACCCATTTCGGAACAAGTTAATTTTTGTTTATTTCATTTTGAATTATTTATTTGTGAATTCTCCTTAATACTGACTAAAATGAATCTTCATATGCTCATTTGACAGGTATTATCAATATGCATAGTAACATACAGACATGAGATGTAATTGAAAAGTTTGTAATATTCCGTGCTCTAGTTTAATTGGAGGAAGCATCTATAAATAGTTATGGAATAAAAAAAAAAATTTTCTGATGTACAAAAATAAAGTATCTAAGATCCGGGTTATTAAGTCTGTAAGGGTGTTTTAACACCTAGTGCCCTAAAACCAACTGGTTTGGGAGTCACTGGCCCAAAGCTCGCTGCATGGATCGAAGATGCTACAAAAAAATATATTTTATATCTGAAGTCTGAGTAATTAAGTTCGTAGGGGTGTCTTAACACCTGGTGCCCTAAAGCCAACTGGTTTGGGAGCCATCGACCCAACACTCGCTACATAGACGGAAGATATTGTATATAAATAAAAAGTCAAAATTCAGAAAAATCAAAGAAAAAACCAGAAAAATCAGAAAAATTTATTCCATTGCTACAAAAAAGATGTGAAATCTGATAGAACTTTAGGACAAAAATATTACTCTCTTATCAACTACACTTGTGACTGTTGTGGGCAAAAATGAATTGATTAATATTTTGTTAGCTGTGTATATGGAGAATGGTAAAAATAATCGGAGAATTTACTTATTGGTAATTTAGAATGAAACAAAACAACTAATAACTGGGAGTAGAAGTTTCACCTGATTAGTCACTAAATTTTTTCTCGGCTTGCTTTGCTTTTGTGTGCATTAGTTTTAATACCTTTTTACTTTTGTAAAATGTTTGTGGGTATCATTGTTGTAAACCCTCACGAGACTACAACTCGTCCACTAGGGACACCTAGGGGTTTAAAGGCTTGTTGCATACGCTAAATGCAACGTGATCCCTATGAAAGTGGCTTAGTTAATTATTTATTTTATTTTATGTTTTGCTCGAGGACTAGCAAAATGTTAGGTTTGGGGGTGTGATGAGTGGTAAATCTATCACTATTTCCCACTCATTTAACCTAATATTTTGTATATAGTTTCTTGAGTTTTGTGAACGTTTTGATGTATTTTGTGTTATTTTGCAGATAAATAAATTTTGGAAAGCATTGGAGACAATTTGGGGGCAAAATGGACAAAATTGGACCAAAAGGGCATTTTCGTCATTTTGGCGTCGCGACGCTGAAGCCTTGCGCGTCGCGACGCCCAGACTGCGCCGAATGTGCTAACATGCGCCGTCAGCCACATGTCAAAATCTGATTGGTCAAAATTGCTAACGTGCGCCGATCATGCTAACGTGCGCCGTGCCACGTGTCACAATCACAACGGTTCTACTAACGTGCGCCGGACGCCACGTGTCAAGATCCTATTCGACCAACCTAAGCGCGTGTCACGTGTACTCTTCCTATTGGACCGAATAATCGATGAATCAGAGCACGCCACGTGTCACCATTCTATTAGACCGAATTTCCACCCAATCACAAGCTGACACGTGTCAGAATTTCATTCGACCGCATTGCCAGCCAACCAGAGCATGACACGTGTCTCAATTATTGCTGCCGACAGACGCGTGGTCAACCCGCGTGGACTCCGTGTAACTGTTGCCAGCGTCGCGACGCTAGTGCATTTTGGGCGTCGCGACGCTGGACCAAAATCTGCCTATAAAAGGAGGCCGGCAGATTCATTTTTCTTCATGCTCTCCTTGGGAAATTCTCCCTGATTTTATAGGAAGCATCTATTTTTGTATATATAAATAATATTTTTATTTTATGTCTTTTAATTTTCAGTAATAGTAGTTCTCTTCTTCTACCTTTCTTTAATGTTTAGTAGTTAATTTTCTGCTGGGGATAAGGTGAAGCTTTTATTATTTTAATTTAGATTAATCTCCTTTAAATATAATATGGAAATTATAATTCAAAATATAAAAGATTACCGCCTTAATGGCTGGTTTTATTTATTTGACATAATGTGGCACCGCCTATATGGCTGGTCTTTAGGTGACAGGTAATTACCGCATATATGGCTGGTTTATGTTCAAATACTATTACTGCCTTTATGGCTGGTCGGACTTAATTTGACTTAATAAAGAATACCGCCTTTATGGCTGGTCGGTAATATCATGTTTAATTTTGTATTATATTAAGAGAGATATCTAAATTATAAATAGTAAAAGTGGATCCCCAACCCCCAGCATTTTATTTTTATTCTAGGGAAGTGATGAAACACAATACACACACTTAATAATTGATTTTCTTTTTATGGTAGTTCTTTAGTTTGTTTTATTGAGTCTTAAGCTTAATGCGTCTTGTTAACTGGCAATTAATAAGATTGATGGGGTAAATCTAAAATGAACTAGACATAGGGATTTTAGGTTTCAGCCTTAGATTCAATAGCCCACGATCTTCCTTGAGGATAGATAACCCTTTTAATAGATTTCCTTACAGGATAGGAATATACCTGTCGGGCGGGGGTAGCCATAATTGGAACTTAAACTTAATGAATCCAGGTAATGTGGTTGACATAGGAATATGGTTCAATTGGATTATACTGGGTATTTGCGTCTGACCATCGGAAGAGGCTTTTTCATATCATCGTGTTCCAGGTTAACAAATTAATTTATTACACATAAATAAGAGAGTCAATTCATCTTTTTAACAGTATTGTGTGGAATCACGACCCTAGATCTTTTGAGTCTTTTTATTTATTTTCCTTAGTATTTTCTTTTGTTTATTTTATTTTTATTAAGCAATTCCACATTCAACCAATCAAAGCAATCAATTCCCTTCTCCCAATAATTAGATATCTGTAAATAAATAGATTCAATAATTAATAACAACAGTAGGAATTAAGTCCTCGTGGGATCGATATTTTTATACTACTTGAACGATACGTGCGCTTGCGTTATACGTGTGTGTTTACGCCGGTCAGTCATACGTCATCGGTGAATCTTTGGGAAGCGACCCATGAGATCCCCGGATATGTTGGCAATAAATTCGGTCGTCGGACTATCCGAACACGTAAGTACCTAGTACTACGTTTATACCGATTTACAAGACAAGGTTGGCTTCTAGCAAAGCGCCATGCCTCCCCAATTCTCCGGAAATATCCTTACAGGAATAAGGATCTATATCAAGCGTAGTATACCATAGTATTGCGTATTTCTGTCCAGTATCAGATGATCACATCCAAGGTCTGGGGCTGGTACAGTGTCTGCCCCGTACGATGCATATATTGGATAACTAGCAACTAGTCTCTTTAAAATCGGATAATCATGACCAAGTCATATTATCCCGACAGTTGCAACCTTTATAGAGAACCAGTTCTGTATCCCTGCGTGATCATCAACTCCATATGACTGGAGTGACACTTCCTTCTTGACATCACACCCAACACACTACGATTCTCGATATACCCAGAATTGGCGTACACATGAACCGGTTAAAGCCCTGGACGACCTCAACCAAAGTATATTGATTGTCGTATGCATTAGCGGTGCAAGTCTCAGGTTAAGACCAAATACACCTACCCTGATTTCAGACTTCCATAGACACGTAGTCATATTACCAATGGAATTCCGAGGGGGTCTATCCAGAGCGAAGCTGTTTCCTGTACCATCGGTGAAACACAACCTCCTATTACACTTGCATGAGTATCATATACCCAAACATATGAGAACTATGTCGTTGTGCTCCCACAACACGCACAAGTGTAATACTAGTCTTTTACGTATTTATCGATGTCCAATCTCGATAATACTCTGACTAGGGATATTTAATGATTTTATCCTTCGTGGACTGATACTGTCTCATATCATTCTAAGTCCAAGAACAAATCATAGGGACCTCTCATCATTTATATATATCGAGGTGATCTAATCACAAATGATAAGAGTGCAATCTCCTATGCCACATAGTTAATTTGTACAACAACACCGTGATATGTACAAATAGTGACGCTATGGGTCATAATTGTCCAACAGGATATGTCTGAACCTAAAGAGTCTCACTAATGAAATATACTCGTTGGGCACTAGGGCAACTTTTATAAATAATATTGATTATTTATAAGTTGTTTAACGGTTAAACGAAGATACATGTGTTTGAGATCTTTCGGCCATTTATTAAATGTCGAATTGTGATATTTGACATTTATTATTAATATATGTATTTTGATTATTTAATGTAAATATAATACATATATTTGAGATATTTGTATTTAATTATTTGATTATTCAAATTTTGAATAATTAAATTAATTAATAATTAATATCTAGTTTACTTTAATAAAGTAAGCTAAATGACTATTTTTGATTGGATTTTTTGGCCAATTTTGATTGGTTTTAAATGTCATGATTTAATTAGTTTATTTGTGATAAACATCAAATTGTTTGATGATTTATTACCACAAATATTCATTAAATCATTTTCCAATTATTGAAACAAAAATAGAAAACTAATGGCTATTATTTTTTTTCATTTTCACGACAATTTGGAAAAATATATAAGCCTTTGTTTTTATTTTTTGTTTCATAATTTCAAGAATCCTAATATCAATTTCTAAATTTACATGTAACACATATCCGAATTTGCATACAGCCTATTAGCATGTAATCTATATCTCAATTTGCATACATAAAGATTAACATACGGAAAGTATACAAGTTAATAAACACATTATACTCATACATGTGGGGAATACAGATGAACGATGAGATCTCCGGATATGTTGGCAGTAAATTCGGTCGTCGGACTGTCCGAACACGTAAGTACCTAGTACTACGTTTATACCGATTTACAAGACAAGGTTGGCTTCTAGCAAAGTGCCATGCCTCCCCAATTCTCCGGAAATATCCTTACAGGAATAAGGATCTATATCAAACGTAGTATACCGTAGTATTGCGTATTTCTGTCCAGTTTCAGATGATCACATGCAAGGCCTGGGGCTGGTACAGTGTCTACCCCGTACGATGCATATATCGGATAACTAGCAACTAGTCTCTTTTAAATCGGATAATCATGACCAAGTCATATTATCCCGACGGTTGCAACCTTTATAGAGAACCAGTTCTGTATCCATTCGTGATCATCAACTCCATATGACTGGAGTGACACTTCCTTCTTGACATCACACCCAACAGACTACGATTCTCGATATACCCAGAATTGGCGTACACAGGAACCGATTAAAGCCCTAGACGACCTTAACCAAAGTATATTGATTGTCCTATGCATTAGCGGTGCAAGTCTCATGTTAAGACCAAATACACCTACCCTGATTTCGGACTTCCATAGACACATAGTCATATTACCAATGGAATTCCGAGGGGGTCTATCCAGAGCGAAGCTGTTTCCCGTACCATCGGTGAAACACAACCTCCTATTACACTTGCATGAGTATCCTATACCCAAACATATGAGAACTATGTTGTTGTGCTCCCACAACACGCACAAGTGTAATACTAGTCTTTTACGTATTTATCGATGTCCAATCTCGAGAATGCTCTGACTAGGGATACTTAATGATTTTATCTTTCGTTGACTGATACTGTCTCATATCATTCTCAGTACATGAACAAATCATAGGGACCTCTCATCATTTATATATATCGAGGTGATCTAATCACAAATGATAAGAGTGCAATCTCCTATGCCACATAGTTAATTTGTACAGCAACACCGTGATATGTACAAATAGTGACGCTATGGGTCATAATTGTCCAACAGGATATGTCTGAACCTAAAGAGTCTCACTAATGAAATATACTCGTTGGGCACTAGGGCAACTTTTATAAATAATATTGATTATTTATAAGTTGTTTAACGGTTAAACGAAGATACATGTGTTTGAGATCTTTCGGCCATTTATTAAATGTCGAATTGTGATATTTGACATTTATTATTAATATATGTATTTTGATTATTTAATGTAAATATAATACATATATTTGAGATATTTGTATTTAATTATTTGATTATTCAAATTTTGAATAATTAAATTAATTAAATAATTAATATCTAGTTTACTTTAATAAAGTAAGCTAAATGACTATTTTTGATTGGATTTTTTGGCCAATTTTGATTGGTTTTAAATGTCATGATTTAATTAGTTTATTTGTGATAAACATCAAATTGTTTGATGATTTATTACCACAAATATTCATTAAATCATTTTCCAATTATTGAAACAAAAATAGAAAACTAATGGCTATTATTTTTTTTCATTTTCACGACAATTTGGAAAAATATATAAGCCTTTGTTTTTATTTTTTGTTTCATAATTTCAAGAATCCTAATATCAAAATACAAAGAAAGATAGAGAGAAAATGAGAAAATGAAGAAAAAGCTTGAAAAATCAAAGTTTTTAGTAAGTTTTTCTTACTTTTTCCTTCATGAAAAATTTTCTTTCATACTAGGCTTCAACATGTGTAGCTTAGTTTCTTCTCTACTCTTTTTTGGATGTATTTTGGTGGTTGGAAGCTTTATAGAAAGATGTAAGCATGTATGAATTCAAAGAATGCTTATTAGGTATAATAAAGTATTCTTTTCATTATTTGATAATGTTGTTGTCATTCTAGAGTTACTTATCCACTCATAAATGACCTAGAATTATTCTTGAGTTGTTTCATGATGGTGAGACTTGTTTGGTGTTGTGGGAATTGGATTAAAGTGTTGGATTTAATTAATTTGGTGTTAATTTGTCAATTTTGGAAATTATAAAATTAGGGTTGATAACCCACTCCAAATTTGGGGCTTTTCATACATGTGATGTAATTTTATGTATATATGATGTATATTAAATTTGGGAATTTTTGGATTTGATCTTGACATGTTTTGAACAAAATGGACCAAATTGCAAATTCTTGAAAATATGGGGACCATTCGGCAGTTTCTGGAAAATCAATTTCTTTGAGTTGCATATTTTATTTTCATGTATTAGACATGAATAAATTATTTTGAAATTGATTTGCAATCAATTAGAATTGTATTTGACAATTTAGGACTAAAATAACAAAAATACAAAGTTTTGGGGCTAAACGGCAATTACTGAAAAATCTTATTTTTGGGTAAAAAATTTCAATTTTTAAGTATTGAGTAATTAAAATAAATTACCCAAGAAAAATTATTGAAATCATAAAATTTTGATTTTTCGCGTTCAACTGCGTTTACCCGAATTGACACCCAAAACCTTAACATTATATGTATTCTCTACGAGCTACGAGCCCAACAGTGTAGTGATCGCCGATGTCATAGGCATATCGGTAAACCCCGCCTCGCTCCTACAAAAGCCTTCAAAGCAAGAACAAAGCATATGGATTTATGAAGATTTGTGAGGTAATTTTTTTCCTTTATCTTACAAACTCGTTTTCTTATTTTTGAGTTTCTACAATTGTTGTAGGGTTTTTTTTAGTCTCTAATTTTGATGTTTTTTATTTTAGATGCTTGATTAATTAGAAAAATGCACATGTAAGCTTACTTTGATATAGATTAATGTTATTTGAGTTCAATTTATTGTTTGACAACTTAGTTGTCATTCTATAGTGTAATGATCACTCTTATTATGCGTAGAATTATTCTAGGGTTCTTCTTATGTGGTGGCTTTGATTGGATCTTAGATTAATTTGATTAATGCTAAAAAAACTTTGATTTTTAGCATGGAAAAACTGATTATTTTCTGCCCAGATCAGATCTGGAAATTCTGAAATTTTGATGATGAAAATATAATGTTTGGATATATTGGATGTGTATTGGGTGTTCAAATAATTGACGAAAGTTATTTCAGAGCAAAAATAGGCGAAAACGGTGTTACCGGATGGAATTTGGTCTCTCCAAATGAAGGCTATCCAAATAGTGACTTTTTCACTGTTTGGGCAGCCCATGGACTGACAAAATACCATTGAGGCTGACTTGGGCAGTCTCGTGTGGTTTCGATTGGTCGATTCGGCCGAAAACGTATTTTATACTATTTTACAGAAAATCATTTTCGAAAACGTTTCGTAGTGTTTTCATTATATATTATGTCGTTATTTGATATCGAATAATATGTTTTATGTGAAATATGAATAATTTATTGATATCCGAGATCAGATAATTTATTCAGTAAGTTCAAAAATTTTAAATTTATGATTTCACTCAAACCACGCTTCCGCAGTGAATAACCCCAACAATATTAATATCTAAAAGTAAAACATAAACAAAATACACAATATAAAAACATTAATTACTAATTGGCATATAATTTTTTCTCTTTAGTTTCAAATAGATTCGACACATTAAGGTTAACAAGATCTGCTGGATCTTTAGTCACTCTAATATTTCTTATCTTTAATAGAAAATTTATCATGTACTAAAAGTACGAAATTAATGTTTTTCATATCATGTTAATGATAAATATTGTGATAATTTTAATGATTCTATAGTTTCATTATTATTTTCATAGATATACCATTTTTTTCATTATTAATTTCGTAGATATACCACTTCTTATAATTATATCTATTTTTATCACTTTATCATCATGAGAATTCGTGACTATTGTTAGGACATTAATCATGCCATTATTATACATTTACATATCCATTATTATATATTTTATCTTCACTTCAGGGAATGATAAATATCTTATTTCCAAACAAAAAAAATTTCAACTCACAATTTCAGTTGTGAGGTAATGTTAGATAAAGTTGAGTTACACTCAATAACAATAGACCATTTATGTCTTATTATAATAGTCAGAGCTTCAAGCTCTATTTTTTAAATATGACAGAGGAAAATATCCATCCTTCATAGATATTTATTTTCTTTAATGATACATTCTAAGCTCATAAATTCACATATCTATATCTATACCCCATGAAATAAAATGGTATAATAAGATATTTATAAGAAAAATTTCATATTCATGTATAAAACTTCTGGTTCATATATATGATACTGTAAGCCTAGAACTTTAGGTTCTAAATATTTAAATATGTAACTTAGAACTTCAAGTTCTATTTTGTTTCCTAACTTTTCGAATTCTCTTTTAGAATTTATAACTCCAAACTTCATGTTTAGATTTAAAAATTATCGTAGAACTTCCAATTCTAATTTATACGATTGATTTTCTGAACTTCATGATCATATAAGAAAATGATATATGTAGAACTTTAAGTTCTAAGAGTTGCAACTAAAAACTTTAGGTTCTAATTTATTTGTAATTGCCAATAGTAACTATATACTTGTGCTTTGATATGATAACCATTCATTGATTTCATTGATCTAAAACTTCAGGACTTTAGGTTTTATAATTGTAATATAGATTTAGAAGTTCGGGTTCTATAATTGTTTTGTAGATTTAGAACTTCAAGTTCTAATCTAAAGATTATTAATGAGTTTAGAACTTTAGGATCTAATTTACCTCTCATATCTTGTTATAATGATGGAAAAAATAAAATAAAAGGTAAATAAAAAAATTAGTATTTATTTTCTGATATGGAGGGTCCCACTTAATTGCAACCATAAAACATACTAATAAGAACCATTAAGGTATTAAAATAATAACAATAAAAGCATAACATGGTGAATTAGAACTAACAGTTATAATTGTAAGATTGAAATTTAGAACTTGAGGTTTTGAATTAGAACTACAATCTCAAAACCACCCTTAAGAAACCCCAAAAGAACACTAGAGGGAAGAGGGGGACCAGCCGTGGACATGTATTCTCCTTCAGAATCAGATAGTAAAATTCTTTTATTTTGAATAGGAAAGAATTTCGGGCTTGTCCTCTATCTATAGACGTTAACAGAAAGCGTTCTCTGTAGACGCTCGAGAAGACTGTCGAACCCTCTGGGGAACTACTTGTTGATTCACCCCTCTCCCATTGTCCAAGATTCCCACACCCTCCAAAATACAAATAGGAATAGGAGGGTAATTGCTTCACACACCAGTACTTAAGCCAACTCATGTGGAAACAGTAAACTCATTATGAAATATAATATATATATATATATATATATATATATATATATATATATATATATATATATATATATGCTTAGGTCGAATCGGTCGGGCCTCTGCCCGGAACTTCGAATGAAATGGGGGGTTGGGTTTTCTTTCTACAACCCTTTTCATATGATAGGCCTGGCCACCTTCCTAACTTTAGGTTCTGAATGAAACTGCAGGTTCTAATTTTAAAATTTAAGCAGCCGCACATATGATGATTCACATTAAGGTTTTAGGCCTAATTTATTTATTTATTATTAATTTTACTCACATAAAAAACCTCAATTAAAGCAGCCACGCTGAATCATCATCAGAACTTGGGTAGAATTACAAGGAAGCCATGTTGCATATATGATAATGATTGATGCCAATCAATATGCTCATATCACATTATTTAGATAATGGATAAAAGCCATTAAAATCAAATTCAATTGTCTATCAGGATTCAAACACACTAATGGCCGCATGTTAAGCCATCAAAGTCAAAGATAGATAATTAATTTGAAGAAGTTGTATGCAATCCATGATGATTTGGCTTTGGTTTTTAAAGTTTCAAGCTTTATTTGGATTTTCATGTGTTAGTGTTCCTAGAACATGCCAAGGATCTCTAAGATGATTTTTGTGTGTGAATATTCAAAGAAGTTGCAGAATAAACTTACAATGATCGGATTTGATGGATGTATGAAGTTCAAAAATTTTGATCCTTTGTGGAAGCTCCAAGCTTTATCTTTGTGTTCCAAACTCTAGGGATTAGTTTCTCTATCACCTTGTAAGACTCCTTGAAAGTGCTAGCTTGAAGAAATTTTGAAGCAAAATTTTCGTAGGGAGAAAGGAAGCTCAAGGCAATTGATGGAAGAAAGAGAGAGATTTTTGTTGTTTTATTTTTTATTTCTAAAATCAATTACCGAGTCAACTTCCAAAGTTAGTATATGGTTTAATTTCAAAAATAAAATAATGAAGTGTGTTGAGATCGGTTAGTGTGATTTACAAGCAATCTAAGCTTACACTCAACAATTAACAACTTCCATCACATGTCAAATGTGTGATGTAAGTCAAGTGGGTCACACCAATTTTAAATTCCAAATTTAAGTTGACTAATCTCAACACGCAACATCGCTCGGGCTCGGATTCGTTTAATTCCAAAATAAACAAATTTTTCGTTACGGCATAATTAAATCCAATTTAATTAAATAATAATACATAGCAAAATTATTACGAAAGTAGCTTACGAAATAATTCTAAATTAATTCGTTTGCCCGAATTAAAATCCAATTTTAATTCCGCTTTGAAATCTAATTTCAATTAATATATCCAATATATTATTTAATCGATTAATTCCAAATTAATCGTTCTCTCTCTCTACTATCCGAATTTTATCTCAGATAAATTCTTGCCGCAATTAATCCCATATCAATTTTCTCTCTCTTCCAATTAATCCTAGATTAATTCTGTTCGAGTCAAATGTCATTGGTGAATCTTTGGGAAGCGACCCAAGAGATCCTTGGATATGTTGGTAGTAAATCCGGTTGTCGGACTATCCGAACACTGCGTATCTGGTACCACATTCTTACCAATTTACAAGACATGGTTGGCTTCTAACAAATCATCGTGCCTACCCAATTCTCCAGAAATATTCTTTTAAGGAATACATAATCTTTATCAGGCGTAGTATACTAAGTATTGCGTATTACGATCAAGTATCGGATGTCACATGCTAGGCCTATGGCTGGAATTGTGTATGCCCCGTACGAAGCATATATCGGATCACTGGCAACTAGTCTCTATAATCGGATAATCATGACATAGTCATATTATCCCGATGACTGCAGTACTTAAGAGTACCAGTTCTGTATCCTACGTGATCATCATCTCCATATGACTGAAGTGACACTTCCATCTTGACATCACACCCAATACACTACGATTCCCAGTATACCCAGAAGAGGCGTACACAGAACATATTAAAGCCCCGACAACCAAAACCAAAGCGTACTGATTATCGCAAGTATTAGCGATGCAAGTCTCAGGTTAAGACCAAATACACCTACCCTGATTCGGATTCCCATAGACACATAGTCATACTACCAATGGGATTATGAGGGGTCTATCCAGAGCGAAGTTGTTCCCGTACCATCGGCAAACAGAACCTCGTATCACACTTTCATAAGTATCCAATACTTAAATATATGAGAACTATGTCGTTAAGCTTCCATAACGCGCACAAGTGCAATATTAGCCTATTCCGCATTATTGATGTCCAGTCTCGATAATAATACGACTATGGATATTTAATGATTAAACCTTTCGTGGATTAATATTGTCTCATATCTTATTAATCTGGTACTAATCATATAGACTTTTATCATTTATATATCCAAGTAATACAATTACAAAATGATAAAAGAGCAATTTCTTTTATCACATAGTTAATTTTGTACAAGAACACCATATTCTTTACAAAATAGTGATGCTATGGGTCATAATTGTCCAACAATCTCCCACTTGGCTTATAGCCAATCACTCATGTGTCCAACACTTGAACTATATACAGGTCGCTCATGTTTATGCTGAGATATCGCTTTCACCGGCGGATATGCAAGGTTATCATCTGAAACGATCTTTTGATCTTAACATCGCCACGATGTATGATCTCACGAATCAGATGAAACTGTAGAAGTACATACTTGGATCAATGATGAGACCGTAATTCCTTAGCCTGTGTTGTAGCCTAGCTTAGCTGCTAACAGAACTACTCCTAATCCAATTAGGAATTTTATAGATCCAAAATGCTTCTTTTGTTGCCTCAGCCGCAGCAATATATTCCGCTTTGTTGTTGAATCGGCAACAGTATCTTGCTTGGAAGATTTCCAGCTCACTGTTATGTTGTTCAAACAAATAGGTACCCTTATTGCGACTTACAGTCGTCTTTATCGGTTTGGAAACTTGCATCGGTGAACCCAGTCACCTCAAGTTCTCAATCTCCATAAATTAAGAAAACATCCTTAGTTCCTCTAAGATACTTAAGGATGTTCTTAATATCAATCCAGTGACCATCACCTGGATCGGCCTGATTGTGACTCCACATGCTTAAAGCCTATGAGACACCAGGTCGCGTACATGTCTTTCAATGTACGAGTTCTTGGAGAATGCCAACAACTTTTTGATCTATCCCAGTAGATCTTTATTCCTAGAATAAAGGTTGCATCTCCTAAGTTTTTCATGAAGAATTTTAATAAAAGCCAAGCTTTCACCGATTGTAACATGGGAATGTTATTTCCAAGAAATAATACATCATCAATGTATAGGAAAATCAATGTCAGTGCGCTCCCACTAACCTTCTTATATACACAAGAATTATCTTCATTTTGAATGAAACCATATTGTAATATGATCTCATCAAAACATTGGTTCCAAGAACGCAATGCTTGCTTCAATCCATAAATAGATCAAATTAACTTGCAAACCTCGTTTGCATGTTTTGGTATGACAAAACCGTCAGGGTGTTGTATAAAACATCCTCCAAAAGGTTTCCGTTAAGAAAAGTGGTTTTGGCTTCCAGCTGCCATATTTCATTATGAAATATGCAGCAATAGCAAGCATTATCCGAATGGATTTAATCATGGCAACAGGTAAAAGATTTCTTCGTAGTCGATATCATGTTGATGATGATACCCTTTTCTATAAGCCTAGCTTTGTACTTTTGTTTGTTGCCATCCATGTCTGTCTTCACCATGAAGACCCATTTGCTACCAACAGGCACAATGCCTTCTGGTACATCAACCAGTATCCAAACTTGGTTGTATACATGGAATCCATTTCAGAATTCATGACCTCTTGCCATAAAGCGGAGTCGATATCTTGTATCACTTCCTCATACGTAGTCGGTTTCTTATCCTCAAAAAGATTAATATCCACATGAGGTGAGATCAGAAATACATACCTCTCAGGTTGTTTTCTGACTCTCTCCGACCTACGCGGTTCTTGTGTATGTAAAAGATTGTGGAACAGTCTCATCCCTGATGAGCTGTTCGTGTTCTGTTAAAGAATCGGTGCCAAGAACAGTATCACTCTGATTTTTCATCGAGTTCCACCTTCCTCCCACTTACCACTGCATTTAGGAATTCCTCTAAGGAAAACCGCATAGAGAGTAATAAATATCTTGTTCTCTTTTGGGTTGTAGAGGTAATATCATTTGGTTTCCCTTAGATAACCTATTACAAATAGGCACTTATCTGATTTGGGTTCTAGTTTGGTACCATCCAAACGTTTGACATGCCTAGCATCCCCAAATCTTCAGGAATGAGAAACCTGGTTTCTTTCATGTCCATATTTCATATGGGGTCTGTCCAACAGACTTTGTCGGAACCTTATTCAAAATAAGTATAGCATTGTTCAATTCGTATCCCCTGAAGGAAATTAGTAGCTCAGAGTGACTCATCATTAAAATTACCATGTCCAACAAAGTTCGGTTTCTCCGTTCGGACACACCACTCAATTGAGGTGTTCCGGGAGGAGTTCACTGTGAAAGAATACCATACTCTTTCAAGTAATCTAGAAACTTATTGCTCAAGTATTTTCCACTACGGTCCAACCGTAATATCTTAATACTTTTGCCCGTCTATTTTTCTACTTCGTGTCGAAACTCTTTGAATTTATCAAAAGTTTCCGATTTGTGTTTCATAAGATACACATAACCATAACGCGATGCAACATCCGTAAAGGTTACGAAGTATTCAAATCCACCTCTAGCCTAGCTAGACATGGGCCCACTTACATCACCATGAACGAGGGCTAACAGCTCGGTGGCACGTACACCCTTTACCGCTAAAAGGTGTTTTAGGCACTTTGCCTAATAAATAAGATTCACAGACTTCATTTGAATTAGGATCAAATACGTCCAAGTATTCAATCTTCGAAAGTGTGGATATACGAGTCTTGTTAATGTGTCCCAGACAACAATGCCACAATTAAGTCTCATCTGATTTATTCAATTTGAGCGTTTTGTTTGTCATATTATATGTTTGAGACTCATTTATATTCAAAATATAAATACTGTTATTCACATCTAATGTGTATATCTCAATATCATCTTTATAAACAAAACACCTAGTGTTCTGGAACATAAAGGTATACCCGCAACGGTTTAAACCAGATATAGAGATAATGTTTCTAGTCAAAATAGGTACAATACAACAGTTTCCTAATTTAAGTACATGCCCAAATGGCAGTTCCAAAACTTAGACACCAACGGCCAAAACAGTGACTCTCGTCCCGTTTCTGACTTGCGGGTCAATCTCATCTGAAGTCAGTCTCCTACTAATCAGCAGATCATGCACATCAGTACATATGTACGTACCACGTACAGTATCAAAAATCCAATTTTTTGAAAACCAATAGTGGACACGTTTATTACAATAACAAACATACCTGAAGTCGGAGCTTTGCCCGACATCACTTCCTTCATGTTTGCCTTGTCCATATGGAAGTCACGCTTTCAGTGACCCCGTTTGCCACAGTTTAGGCAGACATCTTGGGATATGTCATCTGTCTTCCCAGAAGATAGTGACGATTTTGCCTTTGCCCTTTTCACACCCCCAGAAGCCTTCGGCCAAGCCTTGGCCTTCTTGGACGTCGAAGTAAGATGCGCCTTGCGCTTCTTGCCCTTTCAGAAGCTCTGGCTCTGCCTCCTTGAGCATAGCCATTAACTCTCCAAGAGTTTTCTCTTGGTTTATTATAAACCCGCCCCAGCATTCGAGCAGAGACTGTAAGATCAAATCTATAGAAGTCTCGGCCTCGTAGGTAATGCCCAGCTAACCTAGCTGTTCGATGTTAGTAATCATCTGCAACACCTAGTGCTCGACAGATGTACCCTCTGACATTCGCGAGCGAAAGAGCTTCATTTTTCAATTCATACTTCTAAGATCTAAGGTTAGATCTATGAAGATCCTTTAATTTCAATATCATGGTATAAGGATCCAATCCTTAGTTCTGACAACGAAATTAAGGAGTCATTGCGGCAAGCATAACAGATTGAGCACTAAAGTTATCATCACTATGAGTCTTCCAAAGCTCATGTTCTACTATTTGCTCAACTCCGGGCTCAGGCCCGAAAGGTTTCTCTATGACATAGAGTAACTTCTCGGCTTCCAGGACTATCCTGAGATTCATCTCCCAATCTGGAAAATTGGAGCCGTTAAAGACATTGTCACTTAGGATTATGTCATTTGAAGCTAATCTTTCCAGTTATATTGATTGCTATAGTCCAACTATCCAATCAATGATTTCGGGTACAATTAAATGTAATGATTACTATAGTCCAACTATATAATCAACTACAAATGATCGGTTACATTCAAATGTAATGATTACTATAGTCCAACTATATAACCAACTACAAATGAAGTTTTTTGAATACAGTCCAACTGTTTAAAGAAAGCAATATTAAATATTAGTTCAATTAATATATATATATATAAAACTACGATAAATTAAAATAAAAGAGTGCGTATTCGCAAGTATCTAAACGAAATTGCAAATTTAATACTAGCCTCCCACTATTTTTCGGCGAGCCTCTAACCCTCTATGAAGTACTCGGGAAACCTAGTTTCCTAGTGAGCTAGGATCCTGTTAAATAACACACAACCTTGACTTTGGCCAACAAGTTGTATGAAACTTAACTAGGTAGATCTCTAAGATCAAATGGATCCCATCCAATTCCTAGATCCGGTAGGTGGACCTCCAAGTCCGAAATATATATCCAATATATTTCCTAATAATTTCCTCTGAATCAACTAAGCCTTGGCTTTGGCTCAACAAGCTTAATGATTCAAGTTAAGCGGGACCCATTGACAATGGGAAAGCTTCGTAATCCACGTCCATGAACTAGAAGTGACCTTGACTTTGGCCAACAAGTCACAACCGCCCAAGACATGCGATATAGAACAAAGCTTTCGTGGTTCAAACACCTCCGCGATGGACATTGATCTTGACTTTGGCCAACAAACCAATGCCAATCTTGGATCTTGAGAGAGGACCACTTAATGGAAGGAAAACGCTTAATATTTGATGAGGGTTTTTCGCGTAAATTGGCAACCAATTTATTATCTTTGATTAGGTCTCATCATACACCCTTAAGCATGCATTCTAAAATCATAATAAGGCGCGAAATAAATTAATAATGATATGCGGATGGATATGTAACAAATTGTTCCTAGAACAAATCTCTCCTTTTTCCTCTCTCCAGCTAGCACTATTCATACTTCTACCCAATTACATAATACATTAAAGAAACCTCATTTGCATTGAGGGGAATTGGTGAGAAGAGAAATACAAAGAGAATAGAGATAATAGGCTGGACACGCAGGTCAAATTTAATAAATTCTAAATTTATTACAACAATTTCCAAAATTGCCCTCACCCTTCTAATATCCATCTGATATACATTATTCATACAATACATCAATGTATTCACACAAAGCATGTTATTCAATCAATCTAATCCAATTAATTAATCTTTGAATTAATGACCATCCAATGTTCAAACAACGATTTGATTTGCGCGAGTCCAACTCGTTTAAGAATAAATACTCAAAGTACATATTCTTGAATTATATCGAACTACAATTTTAAATCCAATTTAATTTGTATTCAATACTAATTCTAATTTAATTCCAAATTAAATAATTACACTTATTAATGTGTCTTTTAGACTTAGATTCTAAATCCAATCTTAATGGATCTCAAAGGCCCAATTAACATTCAATGTCAATTTAATTAAATTCCAATGGGCTTTTAATTAATTCTTAAGGCATGGGCTTTGGCCAATATGGATCAAACCCAAATGCCAAGGCCCAATTTAGGAATCACCCTTTTTGCCATAAAATCAATTTAGGCCCATTAGGCCCAATTAAATTGTTAAAGACCCAATTATTATATTTGGACTTTATGGAATTGTTTTATCCCCAATTTGGATCCAATCCAATTGTCCTAAACCAAGTTTAGCCTAACCAAGCCCATTAAGCCCAAATACAACAATATTAGCCTAATCCAATTTAAAGACTAATTTTATTATTAACATAATATTCTAAATATCATATTAATTAATTAAAGTGTAATTGCCATAATTAATTAGTTAAACCAATATTTCCAAAACTTCAATTAAACTAATTAATCATGCTTTAATATATTCAATTCATGTCCAACACAATTGAAGCAAAATCAATCTATACATGCTTATCATGCTCACGATTTTTGACAAGAAATTATTACACAATTTGATTTCAATCCAATTAAATCAACATCTATCATACATTTCATGCCAACAACACATCCAATTGTCTAATTTTCAAAAAATCACCATGATATATGCTAGGGTAGTTTCGGCCAAGCTTAAGGAAATTAGGGAAATTTTTATCCAATTCATTTTCTCAATTCCTAAGATGCATAAATCTAATTCATCATCATCATCCAAGCTCAACCACAACAACTAATTTGAAGAAATCATGCTCCAAACACAAAAACCCCAAATTAAAGTATATAAACCCTAGGTTCAAATCAAGCTTAAATCTCGCTCTGATACCATTGTTAGTGTTCCTAGAACATGCCAAAGAACTCTAAGATGATTTTTGTGTGTGAATATTCAAAGAAGTTGCGGAATAAACTTACAATGATCGGATTT
Source organism: Zanthoxylum bungeanum (assembly GCA_019454045.1). Taxonomy (NCBI): domain Eukaryota; kingdom Viridiplantae; phylum Streptophyta; class Magnoliopsida; order Sapindales; family Rutaceae; genus Zanthoxylum; species Zanthoxylum bungeanum. The sequence goes on along the minus strand of SKCR01039585.1, from coordinate 69,308 downwards.
GATGGATGTATGAAGTTCAAAACTTTTGATCCTTTGTGGAAGCTCCAAGCTTTATCTTTGTGTTCCAAACTCTATGGATTAGTTTCCTTATCACCTTGTAAGACTCCTTGAAAGTGCTAGCTTGAAGAAATTTTGAAGCAAAATTTTCCTAGGGAGAAAGGAAGCTCACGGCAATTGATGGAAGAATGAGAGAGATTTTTGTTGTTTTATTTTTTATTTCTAAAATCAATTACCAAGTCAACTTCCAAAGTTGGTATATGGTTTAATTTCAAAAATAAAATAATGAAGTGTGTTGAGATTGGTTAGTGTGATTTACAAGCAATCTAAGCTTACACTCAACAATTAACAACTTCCATCACATGTCAAATGTGTGATGTAAATTCCAAATTTAAGTCGAATAATCTCAACACGCAACTTCGCTCGGGCTCGGGTTCGTTTAATTCCGAAATAAACGAATTTGCCGTTACGACATAATTAAATCCAATTTAATTAAATAATAATGCCTAGCAAAATTATTACGAAAGTCGCTTACGAATCAATTCTAAATTAATTCGTTTGCCCGAATTAAAATCCAATTTTAATTCTACTTTGAAATATAATTTCAATTAATATATCCAATATATTATTTAATCGATTAATTCCAAATTAATCGTTCTCTCTCTCTACTATCCGAATTTTATCCCAAATAAATTCTTACCGCAATTAATCCCATATTAATTTTCTCTCTCTTCCAATTAATCCTAAATTAATTATGTTCGAGTCAAATGTCATCGGTGAATCTTTGGGAAGCGACCCAAGAGATCCCTGGATATGTTGGCAGTAAATTCGGTTGTCGGACTATCCGAATACGTGCGTACCCGGTACCACGTTCTTACCGATTTACAAGACATGGTTAGCTTCTAGCAAAGCACCGTGCCTACCCAATTCTCCAGAAATATTCTTTTAAGGAATACATCATCTTTATCAGGCGTAGTATACTAAGTATTGCGTATTACGATCCAGTATCAGATGTCACATGCTAGGCCTAGGGCTGGAATTGTGTCTACCCCGTACGAAGCATATATCGGATCACTGGCAACTAGTCTCTATAATCGGATAATCATGACCTAGTCATATTATCCTGATGACTGCAGTACTTAAGAGTACCAGTTCTGTATCCTACGTGATCATCATCTCCATATGACTGAAGTGACACTTCCATCTTGACATCACACCCAATACACTACGATTCTCAGTATACCCAGAAGAGGCGTACACAGAACATGTTAAAGCCCCGGACGACCAAAACCAAAGCGTATTGATTGTCGCAAGTATTAGTGATGCAAGTCTCATGTTAAGACCAAATACACCTACCCTGATTCGGATTCCCATAGACATATAGTCATACTACCAATGTGATTCCGATAGGTCTATCCAGAGCGAAGCTGTTCCCGTACCATCAGCAAACAGAACCTCATATCACACTTGCATAAGTATCCAATACTTAAATATATGAGAACTATGTCGTTAAGCTTCCATAACGTGCACAAGTGCAATACTAGCCTATTCCGCATTATCGATGTCCAGTCTCGATAATACTACGACTATGGATATTTAATGATTAAACATTTCGTGGATTAATACCGTCTCATATCTTATTAATTCGGTACTAATCATATGGACTTTTATCATTTTTATATCCAAGTAATCCAATTACAAAATGATAAAAGAGTAATTTACTTTGTCACATAGTTAATTTTGTACAAGAACACCATGTTCTTTACAAAATAGTGATGTTATGGGTCATAATTGTCCAACACCATGATCATTGAAATCAATCTTATGAGAATCGTTGCATGAACAATTCGCAAAATACTCATTGCCCAGCAGAAACTCTTTAAATTATAGGATCGACCTTGAAAAAAAATTTCTACTCCCTTACACTGCTATACCGAACTGCTATGTTGAATAATGTGAACTGCAACTCACGGACTGTTTGTGCAATCAACACACATCAACTAATTGCAGAGACCGTTCGGCTTCCTGCAGCCATGCACGCACAGAAGCTAATCCTTCAATTTGCGTGAGCCTGCGCCACTTTGATAATTGCCCATATCCAAAAATAATGCACAACGAATCAATATATGAGCAGTGCGCCATTTTATGATCAAATCAAAATATTTGCGCAGCTGGATAATCTAATATTATATATAAAAGCTGAGAAGAAGAAAGTTCTCTCATTCATTCTCATATAATCCTTACTTTCCTCTTATTTCAAGGATGATCATTAATGCAAAAATAATTTTCAATAAAGGCACCACAATAAATTTCTCAGCAGTTGTTGGTGAATATAAAATTACAAAATAATTTTTTCTATTCGTAAATGTTTTGAAGTTGAAACGATTTCCATCTATACGATGTAAAACCCCATGTATATAAAGAAAAATCAAAAATCAATTACTAAATCCTCAGTTTTTCTCTACTTTTTCATATTCTGTCAAAACTCATAAACTTCTCTTTTCCCTCTGATATTATTATTCAATGGCAAAGTCTCAAGAAAATTTACTCCTTCAGAATTAGCTCAAAGATCAACAACCGAGATGGAAAAAAATCTTTTATTGGTAGAGATTATGAAGTTTTGATTTTTATATTGAAAAATTGATGGTTGAGTTATTGAGCTTTGTGTTTTTTTCTCAGATCTTTAAAAGAACCCATTTGATGGATTCTCTGCTAAATTAGTTGATGAGAGTAATGGCTTTTAATAAGTATCACAATTATTGGATCCATTGATACTTTATAATGAGTAATTTTTTATTATTGATTTGTTTTATGATTAAAATTTGGATTTTAGGTTCATTTTTTTGGTTGATTCAACATTGTGGATTTTCTGATATTATTATTTAATGGCGAAGTCTCAGGCCAACCTCATCCTTCAGAAACAGTTCAAAGGTCAACAACCTAAATGAAAAAATCTTTTATCGGTAGAGATTATGAAGTTTTGATTTTTATATTGAAAAATTGATGGTTGAGTTATTAAGCTTTGTATTTTCTTATTGGGTATTTTTCCTCAAATCTTTGTAAGAATCCAGTTGATGGATTTTCTACTGAATTAATTAATGAGAGTAATATTTTTCAATATGTATCACAATTATTGGACCCACTGATACTTTATAATGAGTAATTTTTTATTATTGATTTGTTTTATGATTAAAATTTGGATTATGTGTTCATTTTTTTTATTGATTCAACATTGTGGGTTTTTATTAAGTGTTTTCTGAATTTTTCCTAAGTTTTGATTTGATTTTTTACTTTTAAAAAATTGATTTAATTTAAGAGGGCTCACACTTGGCATTAGTTTTTGTAAATTTTTGCCTCAAAAACCAATCTATAACCTTCAGAGTCGTAAGGTTATTTGGCTTTTCCTTTCATAGAAGATTAATTGATACCAATCAACGTAATCTTTCGCCACTGAAAAGACTAAATTATTTACATGTTCAATAATTTTGATACAAAAATACCAAACTTTCATACCAAAATCACAACATATAATCATAACTTTTTCCCTAACGTAGAAAAATAAAAAAAACAAAACCACATGTGCATCGCGCGGGTGACATGCTAGTTTATTTAATATTGCATGCGTGGGTTATCATTCAAGCGTGAGTTGCTTGCCTCAATATAACTGTTAGGGATATGCCCTATACCCAACTTGTGGATGGACTATATGTACATATATTTGTAATATTTTCATTAATTAATAAAATGACAATCTTTATTATACGTGTCTTACATAAATTATCTGAATCATCAAACACTGTAATAAAGCCCTTGGAGTAATAAGATGATGACTTCCACACCTTATGAGAATCATTACTCTTAAACGTTCCTAGTCATAGTTTTGTGAATAATCTAGGCGTTCACAAAGTGGAGAGACTAGCATGATGATATGATATGCCCTTAAGTGGGGTAGCCGATCTCATAGGATACTAGCGGAGATCCGTCCGCTTGGTGTATCATATGGATGCATGAGTTGCTCGTGTCCATCGAACTGACCGTCGAAAGTTTTCACATGGAGTGTTTATCCTATGTGTCTGTGAGAACTTTCATGTATCGATTGTATGACCAGTCCTTGGACTTAAGGTCTTTACAATCTTATGTGTGGATCAAATAACTTTGACATTCTCTTTCCCCGGTTCAAAAGATCCGGTCATAAGGGTATGATTAGGTCATTTGTTGAAACACATGAAGTTTGTAAGGATACAACAGAGAATCGCCACTCTCTCGGATAATATTTTCTTATAAGAGTAGTATTCTAGTTCGCGGGTTGATATGTGTGATCAGTGCTTGAGACTGTGGCCGCAGCGGAAGAATCATGTGAGATTCTTGGGTTAGCACGATTCATGACACTATCAACATCATACCTTTGACTATATGGGTAAACATTTTCCATACCTTAGGTCAAACGGTGGGGATACAATGAGGTGAGGGACCGTATCATATGAAAATCGCATACAGAATGGGTATATATATCTTTCCTTCTCATTTGGGGGCCTTGGCATGTTGCTAGATGTCAACCTTGGTCATTGAAATCGAACGACCATCTGATCGGAGGATAATTTACGTTCGATTAAATTATCATGATTCATTTCATGTCCAACTTGAGGGGAACCCAAAAGGTCACACACAATAAAGTCGAAATCAATGGTTAACAGTGCACATTACAAATTTAACAGCATATATGATTGCTGTAGGAATTGTTCATAAATGGTTCAATGTGTTTAATTATTGAACATGTCATTTATGAGGTTCATAGTGGCTTAGGGATTGGTGAATGACGATAGGGGCACTTTGGGAATTGGAATAAATAAATAAATAAATAGTAACATGAATAGTAATATGAATAGTAATTTTTTTTTATTTGTTATTTGTTTTGAATTCCAATTCGGCACAAACTCTTATTAGGGTTTTATAATCTCATTAAACCACTAAATTAAGATCCAATTAAATTAGCATTTATCTCACATCGGATTCTTAATTAATTTTGTTGTCTTTGGAGCACCTATATAAACCCAAAGAATTCTTCACAAATTTTTGCACCAAACCTTTCATATCTTGGGTTTATATAAGTGAGCAACTCTAAAGTTTAAGAGTAAGCCACTGATTTTGAGGATCCTTAAGTCTAATTGACTAGAGGAACCTCGAGTTAAAAGTTTTGAGGTATTTTCCTATGCTAGCACCAAGGGCAAAATACTCATGCACTCAAGGCATAGTCTTGTCATTGAGTTTTGGTTTTGGTGTGTGCACCTTTGGAGGCCACACACTTGGGTGGCTCTTTGGAACGTGGAAGAGCTTGCTGAGTTCGAGAAAAGCTTGTAGATTGGAGGGAGGACTGGAGGAGTCTTCGGTTCAAGTAAGTTTTTTTCTTTCTTTATTTTAATTAGAGTTCTTATGATAGTTAGCATGTTTAGGTTTATGTTCTTTGCATGTTTTATGAGTTGTTATGCTTAGAATATATAGTAACATTCCTAGGCTTGTAGAATAATCAAAACAAATGGGTCTTGGGCAAAGGGATAGTGGCATCATAATTTGATTTATTAAATTTTCCGCTGCGCACTCGCGGCCGCTACCCAACAGTGGTATCAGCGGGTCGTTTTTGTTTTGATTAGATCTCTTTCATTTGAACTCGAAATTGGGTGTGTAAAAGCTCGTTGGAAAGCAACACCCTGAACTTAATTTTAGGCACAAATTTTTCCGAATGGTTTAGTTTTAGACTTAGAAGATTTTGTTTATGTACCTTCTCTAGTAAAGAACATCATTTCAATTTCTTCTTTATGTAATAAAGGCTTTTCATGCCTAATAAGTTATAATGAATGTTCTATTTATTTCAATGAAATAAAATATGGAGATGGTATTTTGAATAACGGTATCTATGTCTTACAAACTAACAAAGAATGATCAACCTCTAATATATACAACGTTAACTCGAATAATCTCAATGAATCGTTTCTATGGCATAGTCGCTTAGGTCATATCAATGAAACAAGATTAACTAAACTACATAAGGATGGGTATTTCAGACCCTTCAAATATGAACCTTATGGAACTTGTGAGTCTTGTTACTTGGTAAAATGACCAAATTACCCTTCAAAGGTAAATGACAGCGTGCAGCGGAGACATTAGAACTCATACACTCTGATATATGCGGACCAATGTCAGTCACCGCCAGAGGTGGATTCTCCTACTTCATTACATTTATCGATGATCACTCGCGATATGGGTATGAACATTCTTTTCGGCTAGTCGTGTATTCCGTCACGTGTTTCTTTCATAACCTAAAATACGGGATGACAAGGTGCAACGCTCACCTGAGATAAGCCAATTCCATAGCTTAACGAAAGGGCTCCGGAAGGGACCGTGGCTGAAACCCTTTCTTCCGGCCATCACATGACTCGGGGTAATGGCCCATCTGTTGGTTTGGTGGTGGGACTTAATCTACTGATGAAACTAGCTCTACTGCTGAAATGAGATCCACGGCTTCAACTCGGTCAACTGCTGATCCTCGTTCCTGTCCTGTTTCATCATGTTATGGCCAAATTGCTATCGGCTGGTGGCGAGGAAGGAATGGATACGAACAAAGAAATGTTGGGCGTTAGGAAAAAGCTCTACGATAATGCAGATGGAAAGTCACTCTTCAGTCGTGGAGAATGAATAACCAACCGCCCGGGTTGATTGAATTGGTCTTGTCCAGCAAGAAAACGGTTGCGCTACCGCGCAACAGCTTTCACGAAGTTGCTTGGATGTCGAGTGACTCTTTCCATCGATCCGGGCAGGAGACATCACCCGTCTTTTACTGCATGGAGCGACAGAGGAAACACACTTAGAGACAACTATTCCGCTACCGATAGGGCTAGCACTAAAGATTACCTTTATGCCCATTTCGCTTCCTACCGCAAGAATACACTCTGGGGCAGCAGTCGCCATAACGAAAGAATGAGGTTCGACGTAGTTGACTCTTCTGAAAAGAGGCATTTTTCTTTTGAGCTTGACAAAGACACCATCGGGAGCTTCAATCGCAATCGTCATAATCGAAAAAGGCGTATTGGCCTATAATAATCCCCTTGTCTAGAAGTTCTAAAGCTCGTACTTGTCTCTCTTTCACCTCGTATTTTGAATAGGCAACACGCGCACAAGAAACAAAGGAACTGGGTCACGATGGGAACGGTCAATCAACATTTTCTGCTTTGAATAGGGACGGTCGTCCCGTTCACCACTTATATCTGGTTTTTTATTTGGTTAAGTCAGTGATTGGAAATCAAATTTGGGTGATCAGGTTTCTGAGAGTACTGACAGGGCTGAACTCGTAACCAAGACCCAGATTCTTTTTAGATAATCAAACATCCCTCGCGGCTCCCTGCCCCTTGAATCAAGGTAGGCAGCAACGAGCCGGGATCCCACTCCTCAAGAAGCAAAAAGGAGTTGCAGCGCTTGATCAGACAGATATACCTTATGCGGTACAAATCTAAAGCCTTTGAGAAATTCAAAGACTTCAAAGCTGAAGTAGAAAACCAGCTTAATAAAAATATTAAGTCACTAAGGTCTGATCGAGGTGGTGAATACTTAAGCAACGAATTTCAAGATTACTTGAGAGAAAATGGCATTGTTTCCCAGTGGACTCCTCTGGGAACTCCACAGCATAATGGGGTCTCTGAAAGGAGAAATCGGACATTATTAGATATGGTCTGATCAATTATGCCATACACGGATCTACCTCTTTCATTTTGGGGTCTTGCTTTAGAAACTGCAACACTACAACTAAACCAAATTCTTTCCAAGACTGTTAGTCAAACATCATATGAGTTATGGTATGGGAAACGTCATAGTCTTAGTTATCTAAGAGTTTGGGGATGTGACGTATATGTTAAACTCACACAAACTAACAAATTGGATGATATGTCAATTAAATATAAGTTTGTAGGATATGCCTTGAACTCAAGAGCATACGTGTTCTACGTCCCTAATAAACAAAGAACATTTGTCTCACGAAATACTAAATTTCTAGAGAATGAATTCCTTCTCAAGATATATAGTGGGAGTAGACTTGACCTCGATGAGGTATGAGAAAAACAAACTAACATAGAACTAAGCCACAGGCCCCTCAAAATGGTAGCGACGGAACAACCACAAGGTTATGAACTTAGAAGGTCTGGTAGGGAAAGATATGAGCCTGAAAGATATGGTTTCCATATTGATGAGGAACATAATCAGGTCATTGATAATGACGATCCCACCAGTTATGACGAAGCAATGCGTGATATTGATTCAGTCAAATGGCTTGAGGCCATGAAATCCGAAATAGACTATATGCATCAGAATCAAGTTTGTGACTTGGTGGATGCACCTGAAGGGATAAAACCCATAGGCTGCAAGTGGATTTACAAGCGTAAAACTGATGCAAAAGGCAAAATCCAAACCTATAAGGCTAGGTTGGTGGCGAAAAGTTATAGACAAATCCAAGGAATTGACTATGACGAAACCTTCTCGCCTGTTGCAATGAAAAAGTCCATTTGAATTTTACTGGCACTTAGGTACACTTTGATTATGAGATTTAGCAGATGGATGTTAAAATAGTTTTCCTTAATGGGAACCTCGTAGAGGAAGTCTATATGACACAACCTGAGGGGTTTGCATCTAAGGATGATCATAATAAAGTATGCAAGCTTAAACTATCCATTTATGGACTCAAGCAAGCCTCCAGAAGTTGGAATATACGATTTGATGAGACAATCAAAGAATTCGACTTCATCAAAAATATAGACCAGCCTTGTGTTTACAGGAAAAGTAGTGGGAGTGCTGTTGTATTTCTTGTATTATATGTCGATGACATATTAATTATCGGGAATGATATTCCCATGATGCAAGCCACCAAGCAATGGTTATCTCAGAATTTCTCAGTGAAAGATTTGGGAGAAGCAGCCTACATCCTCGGCATTAAGATCTACCGTAATAGATCTAAGAAGTTGTTAGGACTTTCTCAATCTACTTACATAGATAAAGTTTTGAAATGATTCAAAATGGAAGATTCCAAAAGAGGTAATTTACCTACTTGTCATAGAATCAAATTATCTAAGGAGCAATGTCCACATACTCCTTCAGATAGAGAGCGTATGAGTATGATCCTTTATGCTTCAGTAATAGGATCGATCATGTACACCATGCTATGTATAAGACTTGATGTCTCTTATGCTCTTAGCATAATGAGCAGGTATCAGGCAAATCCAGGTGAGCAACACTGGGCAGCTGTCAAAATAATCCTCAAGTATCTGAGAAGAACTAAGGATGTATTTTTGACATACGGAGATTGTTCTATGATGAAAGTCATTGGTTACTGTGATGCGAGCTTTCAGACCGATAGAGATGACAGCAGATCGCAAACAGAATATTTGTTTACTTTGAATTGCGATGTTGTTAGTTGGAAAAGCTCAAAGCAGTCAACTACAGCGGAATCCACCACTGAAGCCGAGTATATTGCAGCATTTGAGGCAGCTAAAGAAACAGTCTAGATAAAGAAGTTCATCAAGGAGCTGGAAGTGCTTCCCGCGATAAAGAATAGCGCCACGATGTACTGTGACAACACGAGCGCCATTTCGCAATCAAAGGAACCAAGGTCCCACCAGAAATCCAAGCAAGTACTCAGGCGATTTCATCTCATTAGGGAGATTGTTGAGAGAAAATTAGTTATTATAGAGAAAATACCCACATAAGACAATCTTGCAGATTCTCTGACTAAAGGGCTGACTCAACAAACGCATGATAGGCACACCCGGGAGTATGGTGTCCAGATTCATACTAGTTGGCTATAGTGCAAGTGGGAGATTGTTAGGTTTATGCCCTATATCCAACTTGTGGATGGGCTATATGTACATGTATTTGTAATATTTTCATTAATTAATAAAATGGAAATCTTTATTATACGTGTCTTACATAAATTATATAAATCATCAAACACTATAATAAAGCCCTTGAAGTAATAATATGATGGCTTCCACGCCTTATGAGAATCATTACTCTTAAACGTTCATAGTCATAGTTTTGTGAATAATTTGGGCGTTCACAAAGCGGAGAGACTAGCATGATGATATGATCCGCCCTTAAGTAGGGCAGTCGATCTAATAGGCTACTAGCAGAGATCTGTCCGCTTGGTGTATCACATGGATGCATGAGTTGCTCGTGTCCATCACCGTCGAAAGTTTTCACATAGAGTGTTTATCCCATGTGTCTGTGATAACTTTCATGTATCGATTGTATGACTAGTCCTTAGACTTGAGGTCTTTACAATGTTATGTGTGGATCAAATAACTTTGACATTCTCCTTCCCCGTTCAAAAGATCTGGTCATAAGGGTATGATTGGGTCATTTGTTGAAACACATGAAGTTTGTACAGATACAACAGAGAATCGCCACTCTCTCGGATAATATTTTCTTATAAGAGTAGTATTCCAGTTCGCGGGTTGATATGTGTGATCAGTGCTTGAGACTGTGGCCGCAACGGAAGAATCATGTGAGATTCTTGGGTTAGCACGATTCATGACACTATCAACATCATACCTTTGACTATATGGGTAGACATTTTCCATTCCCTAGGTCAAATGGTGGGGATACAGTGAGGCGAGGGACCGTATCATATGCAAATCGCATACATAATGGGTATATATATCTTTCATTCTCATTTGGGGGTCTTGGCATGTTGCTAGATGTCAACCTTGGTCATTGAAATCGAACGACCATCTGATCGGAGGATAATTTATGTTCGATTAAATTATCACGATTCATTTCATGTCCAACTTGAGGGGAATCCAAAAGGTCACACACAACAAAATCGAAATCAATTGTTACAAATTTTACAGCATATTTGATTGCTGTAGGAATTGTTTATAAATGGTTCAATGTGTTTAATTATTGAACATGTCATTTATGAGGTACCATAGTGGCTTATGGATTGGTGAATGACGATAGGGGCACTTTGGGAATTGGAATAAATAAATAAATAAATAGTAACATGAATAGTAATATGAATAGTAAATTTTTTTTATTTGTTATTTGTTTTGAATTCCAATTCGGCCCAAACTCTTATTAGGGTTTTATAATCTCATTAAACCACTAAATTAAGATCCAATGGCTAAGATTAAATTAGCATTTATCCCACATCGGATTCTTAATTAATTTTGTTGTCTTTGGAGCACCTATATAAACCCAAAGAATTCTTCACAAATTTTTGCACCAAACCTTTCATATCTTGGGTTTATATAAGTGAGCAACTCTAAAGTTTAAGAGTAAGCCACTGATTTTGAGGATCCTTAAGTCTAATTGACTAGAGGAACCTCGAGTTAAAAGTTTTGAGGTATTTGCCTAGGCTAGCACCAAGGGCAAAATACTCATGCACTCAAGGCGTAGTCTTGTCATTGAGTTTTGGCTTTGGTGTGTGCACCTTTGGAGGCCACACACTTGGGTGGCTCTTTGGAACGTGGAAGAGCTTGCTGAGTTCGAGAAAAGCTTGTAGATTGGAGGGAGGATGGAGGAGTCTTCGGTTCAAGTAAGTCTTTTTCTTTCTTTATTTTAATTAGAGTTCTTATGATAGTTAGCATGTTTATGTTTATGTTCTTTGCATGTTTTATGAGTTTTTCTGCTTAGAATATATAGTAACATGCCTAAGCTTGTAGAATAATCAAAACAAATGGGTCTTGGGCAAATGGATAGCGGCATCATAATTTGATTTATTAAATTTTCCGATGCGCACTCGCGGCCGCTACCCACCAATAACCACTTTGATGATTGATGATGTCATGAGAAGATATGTGATGGATCTTTCCGTGCTATAGCCCGTTAACAACAAAAGGAAGCGTGGTCTTCACTCACAATACAATCCCTAAACTTTTTAGGGATCAAAAGTTATACAATATTTTCTTCTATGTTTTTCTTTCAATACTTGAGAGAAAATATGAGAAAGATGGTTAGGGTTTGCAAAAAATCAATTAGGTTAATTAAACAACTCTTGTCTTTTTATACTATAGAGTTTTGGTTATTAAACTGTAATTACAAAAATTACAAAATATTTTTTTTGACACGTTGGAAACCCCTTCCGCCAAACCACCCGATCCGGGCTTAAGCAGAGCAGGTAAAACCTCTGGCTGCCTATGGCTCTTATAAGAAACGCACCCCCTGGATTCAAATCCGGGACCTGAAGGCCAGATCCTGAGCCCTACACCATCAAGCCACGTCTTTTGAGGAGAAATTATAAAATAACCCCTCAACCTTTGTATTTATTTTCGGCCACCCCAGGTGTTTTTGTAACTATTGGGGCAGTTGTGGAACCCCTAGGGTCGAATCGGTGCCCCGCGCAGCGGAAGTGGATCTAACCCATTGATATCAAGCATGTGTGTATTTTTAAAATCAATAAAATAATTTATTTTATTTTTCAAATGTTTTAGGGAAAACCAGAAATAAATATGAATCCGGAAAATCGTCGAGATAAAAATCGGACAAAAAAACAAAAAAATTTGGACTCGTGCGCACCTATTGCGCTTGCTGCACACGATGCATGCAGCAGCTTGCTGCAGCAGGGGGCGTTGCAGCGCCAAGTAATGGCGCTGCAGTGCCTCCCTCTCGGGAATTGTTGCTGCCAATTTTTTTTTAATTTTATTTTCTAAAGATAAAAACCCTTAAAATACTTTAAAATCACCCAAAATAATTTTAATTTCAAAACCAACCACAACACTTATTATAAAATAAACATATATAAATTCTAAATAAATATATGCATTTCTTTGAATCAAATCACAATCCAAAATAGAATCCCAATAAGAAATGTCTCATGAACAATTCCAGGTCATCCAAAGGTGGTCAAGTGATTCTAGAATGGTATTCATAGTTCTAAGTTTTAATTTAGAGTTCCAAACTCTTATTAATTGTTTCATGTCCAACATGAACATCTTTGACCTAAAACATAAACATGTTGTGTTTATACTTCTAAAGTATCCTAACACAATTTATTAACCTTATTTCAACATTAAGCTATGTTATCATGCATCTAATACACAAATCAACATAACTTAGGAGAATATCAAATATTACCTAGTAAGTTTGATGCAAGATCCAATCTACCTCTCATTTGTTGAAATGGTTGGAGAACCTCCAAGGTGTGCAAGCTTGACTCCAAGATCCAATCTTATTTCCAATGCTACCAAGCTTCACTTCAAGATCCAATCTTGATTTATCCTAGATGAAATATTGTAGAGACCTCACAAGCTTCTCTAAACACTTCTCTAACTTAGGTTAATCTCTCAAGAATAACTTGTGTATAGCTTACTCAAGTTTTTGCTTATGCTTATACATGTTATTTTTCTTGTAATTAAAATCATCCTAAAGCTTGCTATTTATAGCAAAACGTAGGCAATTTTTAATTAATAAAAATTATAATCAACTTTTAAGTGGGCTTAATCTAATTTGTCCAAATATGTATAATTAGGTGCGACTAATCTCCATTGTCTCCCACTTTGATTTAATACAATTAAATCAAGCCAAAGATTAGGAAATGGATTAGTTAAATATTTTCCACTTTGATTTAATCCAATTAAGTCAAGCCAAAACCACCTATTATTACATACTTACAATTACCATAATATCCTCAAATGGTAGAGATAATTATGATTTTATAATTAAGCATTTGTGTAATTATTGAATTAATCCAATTAGGTTAAAGTAAATAATCAATGTTATCCAATAACATTTGATTATCTTAGTTGATAATTATAATATCGAATATTATCTTTCATCAAAATTAATCGGCTACCCAAGTGCTCAACGAGTACACTTCATATTGTGACTCTCTAAGCTCAGACAGGTTTGTCATATAAGCCTAGCTAATATGTACGCAGTTCGGCCACCTCCGAATTCGCGAAGAACACGAATGACCTTTCGGAACTATACAAGTCGAGGTCATCACATATGTTTAACAATCCCTACGTCGTAGGCTATCCGAGTTGTGCTTAGGAAACATAGAATATACCATCAAGTTTCCGAGATGCACATCTCATGTCGATATGTCCACGATTCTTCATAACTGATGCGATCCACCCTGGGTGATCGTCTTTGGCCAAAGATTTAAGAATCGTGACTTTACTAACATGGATACCTAAACCCCTTATGGTACACATATGGGCCGACGGATCCTATCTTGCTTCGCACTTGATTACTGAATGCATCGGTCCATACCCAACGAACATCTAGAGGCCAAACCATGAAAGGTTTCTGACATACATGGCATCAAAGTGTGGAGGATCTCACACAAAATCAATGTAATCCTATAGTCAAAGGAATACATATGCTACTCGACTCGAGGAGATTCCTATTGACGGTTGTGTGTACTTCCAACTATTAGAAATCACCTATGAGTCATTTAGTATTCGCTCCAACGAATACCCACATGTCTATACGAGTTTCCAAAACTTATGATACATCGCGTTAAACCATTGGAACTTCAATTCCAATATACGATATGTGCTAGTCTTCTAGGTTATAGGAATTCGACTGTATTCCAAAAACAACGACTTGGAATATTTACTTTAATAATAATTTACACCTAGTGTCAAGACTATTTTAAGGTCGATGTCATTCTTAGCATATCGATACATCAATCTAATACGCGTAATGACAATACCATTATAAGATATGAAATGAAAAATATGATTATTTTATTAATAAATAATAAAATATACAATTCGGATTGGCACTCCAAGCACCAACTCCATCAGTAACAACATAATTTTGTTTAATGTCTTAATAAAGACATTAAACATGCAACTATTAAAAAATGTATCTCACATTTTTGAGATAATGGGTTTTTGAAATCAAATTTCAAACTCATTAATTTCAAAAATTAAATCATCAAATAAAATTTAATAATTATAAATTTTTTATATTTAAATGATTATCTCATAATAATTAATTTTGAAAACTTTATATTAAACTTATTTAATATAAGTTCCAAGTGTGACTTTAATTATTAATCATATTAATAATTATAATGCATGTGAGTTTATAATTGGATTATCTAATTATATTTAATTTGTTACAATTTATTGCGATAGCACGGGGGCCAAATGGACCTACAGTTCTGAGCTCCAATAATCCCCAAATAATAATTAAAACTCTCTAATTAAATATTTTGAATTATTAACTTTAGGTTATTCCACTAAAAATCTAAATTTACACTCTTATCGTCGTACATATTTTATATAAGCCGAACTTTGTCGTGTCCGTCGATATAGTCAGTACATACAGATTGATCCTCCACGAGTATCTCATAATTAGAGTCGGATCAAAATGTCTGTTATACTCCATAATTTTTTTTTTACCTGAAGTATCATTGATTATATAATGAACAATTTATTCATATGAATATTAATTTTTATATTCGTAATAGAAAAATTTGAGCGCTCTAATCGTTTAAGTACCGAATCAACCCTTAAGGAAAATACTTCTCTACTTTTCGCAAGAATGAGTGGACTTCATATTTATGTAAAATGTCTACAGTCACACACCAAATCATGTCCCCCAAAGTACGTAATTATTGGTCGGGAATAAAATATGATACTTTCTATTTAGTACATGTTTATTGTAATTAAATTTTTTTACTAAAAACTAACTATATTAGGGGTGTTCGCAGTGCGGTTCGGGTCGGTTTTTTAATTTTTTCACTTCAAACCGCGCGGGTTGGCGGTTTGGGAAATTAGAAACCGAAATCGTAAATTTGATAAGGAAAACTGCGGCGGTTCGGGTTGGCGGTTTAGCGGTTTGGGAGGTACGGCGGTTTGGATTATAAAGTTTTAAAGGAAATTTTGTGTGTTTTCACATAATAATTGAAGAGAAAAAATACATAATTTTCATTTATACATTGCATATTGTTATATGATCATTAAATATCTTAAATTTCATGGTTAAAGAAGAATAAAAATATAAAATAATATCTAATTTGAACGCGGGTCGGTGATTTAGGCGGTTCGGGTCGCGGTTAAAGTCAAAATTTACTGTTTTGGGCGGTTTGGACTGCGGACCGAAATCATTTTTATTTTTTTCAAACCGCGCGGTGCGATTCGGGTCGGTGCGATTCGGATCGGGTCCGGTTGCAGTTTGACCCGAAACCATGATCACCCCTAAACTATTTATATAAAATTTTTAAAAAAAAAACAAGAAGAAGAGGTGGAATGGAGAGAGTGATTTAAAATTTTTGGCATCCATTGTATGTTCCCAAATGGCTGTCATTTTCTCAATTATTAAAACAGAAAAATGGAGAGATGTCTGATCGTAACTCGTAAGAAGAGCACGTGGAGGGAGGATTTGTGCCCAACAACCCAAAACGACATCATGCTATTGTCATACGGTTTTGTTCTTTTCGATCCCCCAAGTTCCTTGATTAAACAAAACCATGATATTGATTAATGGTCGTTGTTAGGGATGGCAGTGGGTAGGGTATGGTGCGGATTTTCCATTACCAAACCCGCACCCGCATATGTAAATAAATTACCAAACCCGCACTATACCCGTTGCGGGTTTTAATTTTCATTACCAAACCCGCACCGCATATAAAAATAAATTACCAAACCCGCACTGGTACCCAACGGATTTTTTGCGGGTTTTTGAAATATTGAATTACTTTGTGTTCTTAATAATATAATTTTTTTAATTAAATAATTTATTTTTAATTGCTAGCTGTAGTTTTCACATTTATTTTTCATTTGACATATATAACATGCAATGTATGTATATACAGTACATAGATAACATAATGTATGAAAGATTCAGTACCATATGTTTAATTTTTCATATAAATATAATTAAAACGAGTTCTTCCCTTCATAATTATAATGATCTAAATTAGCCAACTCAACCGACAATAAGCTAAAAAGTAATCATCAACATTTGGTCATATTTTTTTATGCTAAGTGTAATGAAAGTGATGCTTACAAGGCTCAAGTGGTGTAAGTGTAATGAAGAAGCAGGAAAGCTACTGAAGTTGCAGCAAACACTAACTTATTTTGCTCATCTCCCGTTTCTGATTATGTGAACTTAATCCAAATTTTTGCATTATAATTTTATTAACACGTGTGATTAGAAAAAAAAAATAATAGTCATGCAAAAAATCTTCAGTTGGGCAGGTTGCGGGCTGCGGCTGAGTGGGAGTGTGGAACTGTGGATTAGTGTTTTAGGTTTAGGTTTTATTAGTTGTTTTTATATGAAGGTTTTTTTATATTGTCCTAAAAATATTAATTAATAAAAAATAATATTGCGGGTATGTGGATACCCGCAGCGGATACCCGCATTTTTTTCTTAAATACCAAACCCGCATCGCACCCGCAGCGGGTTCTGCTTTAAATTACCAAACCCGCACCGCACCCACTAATATATTTACCAAATCCTACCCATTGCGGGCGGGTTTTTGCGGGTTTGCGGGTTTGTGGGTAAAATTGCCATCCCTAGTCGTTGTTGATGTAACTATGCATTTTGTTATCTAATGAATAATGATTCGCTCGTATTTTATGAAACATATAAAGAAATTAGTGTAGTTTAATGTGTCAATTTATCCTAAATCGATACTTAACCCTTACATCTTACTCAAACAAAAAAAAAACAAAAAATTAAAAATTTAATTTTAATAATGATAAATAATATGAAAATGATAATGACTTAAGACAAAATCGATTTAAAGAAAAATAATGATTATGAAAATGTTAAAGTGAGAATAATATGAGATAACATGCTGAAGAATGATAAAAGAAAAATTATTTAAATCTTATGAAATAAATTAAAAAATTAATTTTAATAATAATAAATAACGTGAAAATGACAATGACAAAATCGATTTAAAGAAAAATTAAGATTATAAAAGAGCTAAAGGAGATAATATGTTGAAAAATGATAAATTTAAATTTTAAAAATGCGATTAAAGATTTATAAAATTAAAAAAAAATAACTTAAAAGATATGAATCATTTGATAGAGAATTTGATGAATTTATAAATTAATTTATATTCTCACATGTAATTTGTTTATACCAATATTTATTATGATGAGAGACAATTATGAACAATTAAATCATTTGTATTACGGACAATCCAACAACTACAAAATAGACCGTAATAATAATAATAATAATACTAAAATGGGTGGCCAGCCGACTTGTCGGTAGGACAAGCTAAATCCAAAAACAAGAAAAATCCCAAAAACGTACCAGCAAAAGGGCCCAGTCCGCTCTCACGTGGATTTCGAGGAGTCGCTTAGCTTTTCTCAGCTCAGCCTTCACCAAACAAACCCTGATATGAGTACTTTAGGAAATTTACCCTGTGCCCGATCTCAACTTAAGCTATCTTGAAACTCCGTTAAGATCAGTTTCTTTGCTACGTGGATACCTGTGATACGTCAACAAGAAAATTACTGTAAAACCGGTCGTATAAACTATAAAGTTGGTGTGGTAACTTGACATGAGAAGCTCCGCTTAATTGCTGCTTTTAATTTTAAAAAAATTGAAATGATATGGATATGATGAATTATATAGATCTAATTATAAATAGTAAAATAATATTATTTTAATTAAAATAAAGTTATTTTAACAATAACTGTGGCTTAATCTTAATGTAATATTACTTTAATTAAAGTAACGTTATTTAATATATCTGTTTTTGAATCTATATAATTTATCTGAATCATTATTAAAAAAATACAGGCACAGCCCTCGCAAAAATAAATTAATTAATTAATAAAATTAACAAGCTCTTGGTTTTGTTTTTTTTAAAAGAATTTGGCTTCCATTTCATTTCTGGCTTCCTGTCTCCTCTCAAAACTCAAAAGCTGCTGCAACAATTCCATTTCATTTCTCCTCTGTCGTTCGTTAGTTTTTATTTATTTATTTTTTTGAGAAGAAGAGAGCTCGACACAGTGTCCTTTGACAAATGGCTTTCTCTTCTCTCCTCAGATCTACGGCCTCCGCCGCTTCTCTCGTCCGCTCCGACCTCTCTCCTTCGCCGTCCGACCGCCTCAAGGTAAATCCGCTTCTCTCCGATCAACTACGTCACACTTCTCTATGTCGTTGTTTCGTAAAATTTTTACTTATTTTTTCTTTTTTTATTTCGTAGCTCAGTTTTGTTGACTACAGTTTGACATTTTTTATCTTTATGCAATATATGTCTCTGTTTTTAAGCTGAATCTGATTTTAGCACAGACTTGGACTCATGTTTTTTTCTAATAGATTATATAAAGGTTTTTATTTTATTTTATGTGGCTTATTTATTAAGAATTTTAGGAAGCTGTTTTGAGATTGTGCCTTCTTCGGTAAATTTTCAGGGATCATCGAGTGTTTGTTTCGATGAAAATCTGAACACTTCGAACATTTTTGGCACCTCTGTTCCGAGCGGTTCATCTTCTTCTTTACAGTTGAGAAATCGAACAATTAATTTTTCATAGTCGTTTCATTTGTGAGTTATGTGTTTGTTTGCAGGTGATAGTTTATAATGTTGTGTTAAATCATGTAGGACATGTGCTGCTAGGACCATCCAACCTATCAAAGCCACGGCTACTGAAATTCCTCCTACTGCTCAAAGTAAGAGTCTAAAGATTCGATTTATTGCTTAATTATCTAAGAAATATTATAGAAGATGCGTCATGCGTGTGTTGATTTCTTGCTTGTTTAGAATCACGCAGCGGTGGGAACACAAAGATTGGAATCAATGGTATGTTTTCTTATGTATGAATTTGTGCTCATCTCTGCATATGGTGAATTTGTGCTCATCTCTGCATATGGTTTATGTTTATAAAGTATTTTTGTTTAATACTTTGATTTTAACAGGAAAGCCTTTTTTTTTTCGCTTTCATTGGATTTTAATGATTTTCACATGCATAATTATCCATTTGAGAAATGAATGCACGTGGGTGGTAGGATGAAGTGAAAGATTGTCTTGCTTCATATTTCACTGTTCTATCTTGTGCAATGCAAGAAATCAAATATGTGGTGGCTAAACATATGCAGGTTTTGGTCGGATTGGAAGGTTGGTTTTGCGAGTAGCAGCATCCAGGGATGATGTTGATGCGGTTGCAGTTAATGATCCCTTTGTTGATGCCAAATACATGGTAAGGATGCATGATTACTTGCTCCTTGCCGTTTGTAATTAGTCTAGTTGACTTTAAACATCAATGACTGTATGTACACAGGTTGATAGTTCACAAACAGTACTTTTACTTGAGTTACAATATTCAATCCATTAGTTTTATGTACTTCCATCTGTGAGTGTCTTAATCATGGAGTTTGAGTCTAGGGGCCCAAACCGAACCGTTCGAACTGGTTCAGGTCTTCAAAATATGCACCAGAACTGAAAAAAATACATTGAGAACCGAAAACCAAATCAAACTCAGTTCAATTTGGAACTGACATTTACCTACCCCTACTTGGGTCAGATCTAAGCAGCCTGCAGAAATGTTGTGCATCACTAATTCTGCTTGTACCTGATTATCATGCAGTATGGTTTACTTGAACGTGCTGGTTGTGTTTCAATATATTGAACCTATTGGTTCTAATATGTGACATCTCTGCTTGAACTTTTAATTACTGTTTGGATGCTGACTGGTTATCTGTGTATTCTAGTCCTAAACTTAACCTGGCCTCATGGTTGTTTCGAGCTCTGCCAGTTACAAAGAAATTGTTGTTATTCAGTGCTTTTCTCTTTCTTTTCAGGCTTACATGTTTAAGTATGATTCTACTCATGGAGTTTTTAAGGGAACCATCAATGTTGTGGATGAGTCCACCTTGGAAATTAATGGGAAGCAGATTAAAGTTTTCAACAAAAGGTATTGCCCTGGAAATCTAATGAAAACACATTTACACTGGCATGGTTGTATCATAAACATGAGCAATTTATTCTACTTGGGGCTAAAACTTTATTTTTACTTACCTAGAAACCCGGAAGAGATCCCTTGGGGTGATTATGGGGTCGATTATGTTGTTGAGTCTTCTGGAGTTTTCACAACTATTGACAAGGCTTCAGCTCACTTGAAGGTTAGTTGTTACAAGTTTTTGATTCAACTTTATTTGCTTGCTATCTTTTTGCCTCCCTATATCTACGAACCTTAACTGGATCTTTCATTGACTTTCCTATGCAGGGTGGTGCAAAGAAAGTAGTAATATCAGCCCCATCAGCTGATGCACCTATGTTTGTGGTAGGAGTAAATGAGCAGACATACAAGCCTAACATGAACATTGTTTCTAATGCTAGCTGTACTACCAATTGTCTTGCTCCTCTTGCCAAGGTTTGATTGGATTTGCATTTTCGGATTCAAGCCTTTTAGTTACTGAGCTTTTCTTGCATAGTTGCATTTGATTGCTATCTCAATAATTTTTGAAGCATACTGTCTTGATAATTATAATGTTTCAACCAGTGTTGTTAAAGGCGCAAAGAGTCCTAGGGTCTAGGCGTGCGCCTGATGAAAGTGAAGCGCGAATTGCAAAAAGAAAAATATAAGAATATAATCAACTAAAATAAAGAGAAATCACTGAAAATATATAAAAAACAATTACAATAATACAATACTGATAATATAAATTATTGTGTTTGTCGAAATTTAAAGCCACCGGCCCCACCCTAAAACCTATCTTAATTTATTAAATAAATGTTATACAACTTGACCTTTCACGAGGCTCGCCATTGACATCTATGGTTTCAACAGTATAAATTAGAATGTGACATCTCATAGCTAATATATTGTGAAGAATATGGAAGTGAAGGAGTTCCTTGGGGAGTTTGGTTTGGGGTGGGAAGGAGGATTGTTATTGGTATAAATTTCTTGTTATTTAAACCAATGTTGTGATTACACTCAACCTTGGTATGGATCTTTTGTATGGAGTTAATTGGTTTATATTTACATTTTGCAGGTGGTTCATGAGGAGTTCGGTATTCTTGAAGGTTTAATGACCACTGTACATGCAACTACAGGTTTCTCTCTCTTTCTCTAACATGCCCAACATGTCACATTTAGCATTGATATGGTGACTAACATGGTTATTGTTGTCAATGTTCAGCTACACAAAAGACTGTGGATGGTCCTTCAATGAAGGATTGGAGAGGAGGGCGTGGAGCTGCGCAAAATATCATTCCCAGTTCAACTGGTGCTGCCAAGGTAAAATATAGGTACCTGGTTGTTTTGCTGATTTTCATTACTTAAAAATTCCGGCTCGGTGGTATAAATTACACATTCCAATATTGCTGCAGGCTGTTGGAAAAGTTCTACCAGATCTCAATGGAAAGCTTACTGGCATGGCCTTCCGTGTCCCAACTCCAAATGTTTCTGTTGTGGACTTAACTTGTCGTCTTGAGAAGAGTGCTTCCTATGAAGATGTCAAAGCCACCATAAAGTACGCATCAGAAGGGCCACTGATTGGCATTCTTGGATACACAGAAGAGGATGTTGTCTCTAATGACTTTGTTGGAGACTCAAGGTATAACTCTATCTCCATATCTTATCCATTGTTGCTTTACTGTCAAAGTAGGTTTTGTAGCTTTCATGTTTTTATTCATTGTAGGTCTAGTATATTCGATGCCAAGGCCGGGATTGGATTGAGTGCTTCCTTCATGAAGCTCGTGTCATGGTATGACAACGAGTGGGGATACAGGTACTCTCTTTGCTCTCTGATCAGTCAGCGAAACAGATTTGCTTTAAATTGGCTGGCTTTGTGATGGTCTTGACAATAGTATTTTTTTTTATCTCTATTGCAGCAATCGAGTGCTGGACTTGATTGAGCACATGGCATTGGTTGCGGCCCACAAATAAACAGTAAAGATGTTTTGCTGTTGCTGCAATTTAGGGTGCATGCATTTTGAGTTAGATTGAAGATTAGTTATAAATTTGATAGCGATTTCAGTTTTTTGTTGGGAGCGACTTTCAAGTTTCATCTCAATATGAACTATGGACATCTATAAATAATGCAATGGAATATTCGAAGTGTATGAGCTCATTCCACTAATACAAATCTCTGTTTAGATTTTGGGCATTATAGTCATCTATTTAATGAATACTATTTTTCTTCTCCTCAACTCTATGGCTTAATAGTCATCTACTTATTAATTGATTGTAGACCCGGCCGGCGGTTCGGGTCCGGTTCGGAACCGAACCGAACCGGCCGGTTTCCGGTTCCACAAGTGTGGAACCGGAAAGTCGAACCGAACCGGAACCGACGGTTCGGTTCCGGTTCGGTTCGGTTTATTTATTTTTTTTAATTAATTAAAATAAAAAAATAAGAGGAGTCAAATCATAAAAAAAAAAAAATTTATAATTAAAAAAATGAGATTAAATTTATAAATAAAAAAAAATTTATTACATTGAAGAGCTTGAGCTTAAATTTTTTAAAATTTAAGTTGCCTACGTATCCTCCAAAGGTGAGAGGAATCAAAGCTCACGTAGTTCCATTACAAGTTTAAGACATATCCCCTTTGTAAATTATAATTTTACATTTATCAATCATCATTATCAGTTGATCATTCGGCTCCGGGTCCGCAGCTTCCGCTTGCACTTGTTGCAGAAGCATTATCGAACAAATCTTCAAAATCATCGGGGGCATCTTCTTGTTGTCTCAGATCAGCTCGAGTCCAATCATCCACACAAGCTGTTGCTTCTAGAGTGCTTGGATGTAATGAAGATCGCCTAGCTTCCAATATATTACCTCCCAAGCTGAAGGCTTGCTCAACCGCAACGGTGGAAATAGGTGCTGCCAATATCTATTTAGCAATAATAGATAAAACATGATATATATTTTGATGCCGGTTCCACCATTCAAGGATTTTAAAATTTTTACTGCATAAACTTTCATTAGAAAACTCAAAATTTGTAGATAAATAATTATCTAATTCAGGGTTATTAGTTGTTGTCGTATCCCTAGATTTTTTATTTCGTTGCAATAACCAACGATCCCCTGCGCTAAGTCTTGGTTGAATTACCGGTTCGCTACTAGATTGACCTATTGTTCCTAAGTTATATCTTACAATATAATCATAAATAAAAATAATTAAATCACTTCTTAAATCGTCATTATGCTCGTAATATCAATGTCATCTAATATTCCTAAATAACCATAGTAAGCTTGTAAACCACCATTCAAACCTTCTAATTTAAATCTAGGATCAAAAACAGCAGCAATAAGATAAAGTAAAGGAATTTCTCTAAAATAATTCAACCATTTTACCTTCATAACAAATTGTATTGAAGTAAGATTGAGAATAAGAGATTTATAGAAAATGAGAAAGTTGAGAAATTGGTGTGATGAAATTATGAAAAATGAATCCTATTTATAGAATTTTAGAATTTTTTTGATACCAAAAATGCCCCTAAATATAACCGTTTTATTACCGTTATTAGGGGTACATTAGTAATTTTTATTTTATATAATAAATTTTTTTTTATAATTTTTTTTTTTTTTTTTTGGCAGGGAGCCGTTGGCAGTGCATCCCCCAACGGCTACTGCCGTTGGGGGAATAAGGCCCCCAACGGCTACTAGCCGTTGGGGGCCTTAGGGTTCCTGTTGGAACCCTACGGTTCCAACAGGAACCCGACGGTTCCAACCGGAACCGTCCGACCGGTGGAACCGTACGGTTCCACCGGTTCGGACCGGTTCGAGTTGGGGTGGAACCCCAACCGAACCGGTCCCATTCCGGTTCGGTTCCGGAACCGGAATCGGAACCGGTTGGAACCGGAACCTTCCGGTTCCAACCGGTTCGGTTCCGGTTCGGTTCCGGTTCCGAACCGGAACCGTGGCCGGGTCTAATTGATTGATTCGTTAACATCAAAATTAATTATTATAATTGATAATTATAATATCAAATATTATTTATTATCAAACATTATCGGTTACCCAAGTGCTCAACGAGTGCATTTTATATTGTGAGATTCTCTAAGTCTAGTCACGTTCGTCATATAAGTATAGTCTATATGTACGTAATTCGGCCACCTCCAAATTCGTGAAGAACACGAACGATTTTTTTGAACTATATAAGTCTAGGTCATCATATATGTTTAACAATCCCTCCGTCTTAGGCTATCCGAGTTGTACTTAGGAAACATAGATTACACCTTCAGGTTTCCGATGCGCACATCGCATGTCGACATATCCACGATTCTTTACAACTAATCATAACACCATTTCTGATATATGTGATCACTATAGGTGATCGGCTTTGGCTAAAGTTTTAAGAATCGTGACTTACTCATATGGATACATAAACCCCTTTATGGTACATATATAGGCCGACAGATCCTATCTTGATACGCACTTGATTAACGAGTGTATCGGTCCACACCCAACGAACATATTAACGGTCAGACCATGAAAGGTCTTTGACATATTTGGCATTAAAGTACGGATGATCACACACAAAATCAATGATATCATATAGTCAAAGGATCACATATGCTACTCGACTCGAGGAGATTCCTATTGATAGTAGTGTGTACTTCCAACTATTAGGAATCACTGTGAGTCATTCAGTATTCGCTCCAACAAATACCCACATGTTTATACAAGCTTCTCTTGCTCATGGTATATTGGGTTAAACCATTGGAACTCCAATTCCAATATACGACATGTGCTAGTCTTCTAGGTCATAAGAATTCGACAGTATTCCAAAATAAATGATTATGAATATTTACCTTAAGAATAGTTTATAATAGTAATTGTAGGCACTGCATTTTTACACATAAGTCCCTATGATGAGTCTCATTTTGGAGACACTACCTTTTAAGTCACGGAGGTCACGGAAAACGGACATCGGAAGGGGAAATTCAGAATAAACAAGGTTCACTGTTTTCGTTAGTGCTGCGTTCGTGTTTACGTTCGAACGTCAAACGGATTGCGGGCGTTCGTGCCACGTTCGAGGAAGCGTTCGAACGGTGTCGGTAATTCTGGTTTTGCTGCTAGCCTCACATCCAGCCCAATTAGCCCCCCAAAGCCCATAAAAACACATCCAAATTAAATAAATAAATATTAATTTAAACATTAAACATTAAATAAAATATTTAAACCATTTACCAATTAAATAAAGCATTTACCAAACTTAAACTAAAATCATGCCTAAATTAAACAAATCACATACTAAATCAAAAATATAAATCATACCAAGTTAAAATCAATTAACCAATTAAAGCCAATCATATATTTGACTTCCTAACTTAAAATATTGTATTCCTAAACCAAGCCAATCAAATATTCAACCTTCCCTATCTAGCCAAGATTTGTCCCCCCCTCAATCTTTGACTTCCCTTAACCAAACCAAATCAAATCTCTCTGTAATTAGCCAAATCCCTTTCCTTGTCAAGCCCAACCATTTGCCTATAAAAAGAACCCTTCACCAACCTTCTCAACCCTAGTCCCTAGTCCATAGCTCATACACAACACACATAAAAATTACAGGAAGAACACACCCAAGAATAAAAGGAAGCAAAAGATAAAGAGGAGGCGGCAGCGAAACCACAAGGAAACAGTAGCAAAACGGACTCAAAACAGTAAAGACAACGAACGAGAACAGTGAACCAGTGAACCGGGAGAGTTGCGGAGCATCCACCCTTCCGACAATCGTGTACCGTACATCCGAGAGGTGATTTAAAAGGTTAGACCTGAGGGTACATTTTCATTAGTTTATATTCATTTTTTTTTATTATTATTATTGAATTCTATTCGCATGAGCGTCGTTTGGATGCATGTTGTGGCTTGAATGAAATGGAAGAGTGTCGTCTCTTGTGGTATATAGGATGGAAACCCAGACGTAAATCCGTAGCCGAATCCGAATGGACGTAGTGCGGTCTGTACATGGGACACAACTCCACGTACCACTAGAGTAAACGACACATTCTCTTGTGTGGCGTTGCTTTGGTTTATTTATTTCTCGTCATTCAAATCCTGTATGTTGCTTATTCCCGTATGATATGATCGAGTGCATGGGCTTAGTAAGTGCGATGAAAGGTTCCCTAATTGGAGGGGTAAAATCCTTCACCACGACGCTTTGCCGCGCCGGTTGATGTGTGTTCGGTTGGATGCAAGACACGTTCAATCGGACATACTTAGAATAATATGATTGTCTTTATGTTTGTATGCATGATGTGATGTGACGCGCATGGGCTTAGTATGTTGGTCTAAAGGTCCTCTCTTTGAGAGATCAAGAGCCCCCAAAAGGCCACATTTACGGCAGTACTTCGCCGCGCCCCTTTATTTTCTGTTTATGCATTGCGTCTCATTTCATGCATCAGGTCCGTGTCCGTTCGAACGCGTTTACGAACGCAACTCGAACGCGCATGCATTTTTGCCTTATCACGCATCAGGTCTCATTCCCGTTCGAACGCGTATCAAACGCCATACGAACGCGAGCATTCTGTTTCATTTACGTTCGAACGCGTTATCAAACGCCATACGAACGCGAGCATTCTGTCTCATTTCCGTTCGAACGCGTTATCAAACGCCACACGAACGCGAACCTTCTGTTTACCGTTCGAACGCGTTTACGAACGCTACACGAACGCGCACACACTGAACTGAGTCTGTCTTATCATGTTCATGCATAATTGCCTCTTGGTTGATCTTTCTTGTGTCATATAGCCAACCGTATTATTTGTATCCCTGCATTTATCCATTCTACGTGTCCTTGGGATTGTATTCGAGCATGTTTTTTCCATTGGTTGCGTCGTTTGCCTTGGTCTTGATTTAACGCATTACGATTCATATGCCTATGCCATGATGACTTTGGAGTATTATTTCTTGTGATATATCGGATGGAAACCCAAACATAAATTCCGTAGCCGATTCCGAATGGACGGTAATGCGGTCTGTACTTGGGATACAACTCCACGTATCACTTGGAAGAGTGCTCACATATATGCTTGTGCGGATATTATGTATGCTTGTGTTTTCATGAATATGATATGCTGAATGAAGTTGTATGTTCATTGTTACTTTGAGGTATTTTGTTAGACATGTGTTATTAGATATGAGATATATGCGAAATGTATGTATTAGTGTTATTTTGTACCCATGAATATAGAAGCATGATATTCTTAGGAATAAGTGTTACTTAAGCCTGATTAAATTATTATGTAAATCCTTTCATTACAAATGACATAAGTAAGGGACCATTCCGAACCCAACGGTTTGAGGTCTTCCCTTGCGAGGGGTGAGTGAGTGCGGCCTTAATCTCATTTTCCCGGTTCACACCGGGTGGCGACTCCATTACTCTCCGTTTAGTCCCTCGTGGCTACTCCGTATTCCCAACTAGGCCGCGAGCCTAGGGACAGCATGCGTCGTCCAGTTTTCTGTGTCCCACAGTCTGGCGACTCCACTGGGGATAGAGAATCGGCCCCGAAATATTGTCTTGTGATGTTTGGATTTATGTTTTAATTGACCGTGTCTATAGTGGATAAAGTGAGGGTTTAATCAAAGGCATTTTAAGGCTAGGTAATAGTTTGGTGTCTTCCTTCATTCACTACCTTTCTAGAAGGAAAAGCTGTGAAGGCACCTAGATAGCCATCTACTTGTAGCCTATTGTGATGGACTAATTTGGAGGACTCGTTGTTTATTCCTGACAACAAGCGATAAGAGCCTAAGAGGCTTGGGTATTTAAGTGAGCCTCGCTCCACCTTCCCTCTGGGGGATCTACAACGGGAAATCCATTTGACATTCCGTCACACACCATAGCTCATTGGCACGTACCTTAGTGTATAAAAAGGGGTGCGCTCACTTGGTTGCTCGAACCCTTGAGTGGGGAGACCTAGTTGTGGGCCATCCTTCGCCGGTGAGAGCCTTTGTCTATACTCTTACTAACCCACCCATAGACCGGGTTGGCTAAAGTAGCAATTATTCCTTG
The DNA here is from genome assembly GCA_019454045.1 of Zanthoxylum bungeanum. Taxonomy (NCBI): domain Eukaryota; kingdom Viridiplantae; phylum Streptophyta; class Magnoliopsida; order Sapindales; family Rutaceae; genus Zanthoxylum; species Zanthoxylum bungeanum. Next base: position 40,396 of record SKCR01039585.1, on the reverse strand, counting down.
AGTATGTGCTTGTGGACCATCCTCATTTGGATGCAGTTGGACTATTGTCAGAAATGCGGGCTTGCTGGGCCATTTAAACTGGGGCAAGAACGTATCTCATGACTATTGGGCCAAAGGCGTCTAAGTGTTGATGGGCCACTTTGTACTTGTGTTCGGAATTTATCATTTGGATTTAGTTGGGCTCTTTGCCATAAGACATGAACTCGTTGGGCCATTTGAACTGGGACGGGTTCACTCTTATGACAGTTGTCCCAAAAGCTTCTAAAATGATAATAGGCCGATTTGTTTGAGAATTTTATTTGATTTAATATATGTTATATACTTCTTATGCACATCATGCATACATACATCATGTTAACCCTTGTGTTCTGAAAACCATCATAGATTCCCGTTGGGTTAGAAAAAATGGAAGACTCACCAAAATACCGAGAACAGACATGAGTGAATCAGATACTGAGGTATCCCGGATAGATCAGTTGGAAAATGGCTTCGCCAAGATTACTGAACAGTTGCAAGCCTTGACTACTGCCATGACAAATATGGCTGTGCCCCGTGCCGGGGGAGATTCTGAGAATGTAAGGCGTGAGGAGCCTCCGAATGGGTTAGGGGTTGATGTCCCCACTTTTGATGATGACATGGCAGAATATGCAACGGGCAGAGTGATTGGGTCTCAGGCATAATTTCAGAAGCTTCGGGATCAGGTTGAAACAGTTACCCGTAAAATGAGGGGTAAAAATGAAGAGTTGTTAGATTATGAGGCAATGACGTTCGGAGAACAGCTGCCAGCTCAGTTTTAAAATGCCAGACATGGCCAAGTTTAATGGGAACGGAGACCCGAGGGTCCATCTGCAGCAATATGTCTCAGTCATGAGTTCAATGGGCCTATCACAGCGCCAAGTCCAAAAGATGTTTGGGATGTCACTCGAGGGGGCACCTGTGGTTTGGTATCATAGCCTTGAAAAGAAGGTTAAGGAAGATTGGAAGGAACTAGCTGATGCTTTTCTGAAGCAGTATGTTACAGACTTGGAGATTGACTTGTCACTCCGTGATTTGGAGAACACTAAGCAGAAGCGGGAAGAAAGCTTCAAGGAGTATGTGTAGACCGCTGGAGAAGCCAGCTTCTGAAAATGCAGACTCGGCCATCTGAGAAGGACCAAATCAAAATGATCATCAAGGGCACCAAGCCCTCTATTTATAGTAAGCTGAGGAGGATGACTTCGATGATTTCTGATTTTCGGCAGTTGAGGGAAACTGTCATGGATATTGAGGAAGAGGAGGCTGAAAACAGAAAGTCCTATGGCCAGAATAGGCGGACTTTTGGGGGGTATTCTGAGACTAAGCCCGCTACTGTCGAGGTTGCTGCCATCAGGAACCGGCAATTCTCCAACCTTGGTAGACCTTTGTCGAAGGTATTTGAAAAGTTACAGGGACAAGGAATCTTGAAACCCTTAGAAGGCAAGCCACTTCCGCACCCCCCACCACCACACATAAATGTGGACCTTTATTGTCACTTCCACCAGCTACATGGCCATGACACCGACAACTGCACCCGCCTCAGGCATGAAATTCAAGATCTCATAGATTCCCATAAAATACCCAACCCATGAAAAGAAGCCATCAACCATCAAGCTTCTTACATGGATGACAGTGAAGAACCATGGGCCGAGGAAGAAGGCAGTGCTGCGGATGATGGAGATGTTCCTCCTAGTCTATTTGATCCAGTTTTAATGACATTGATTTTGTTACTTGTTCGAACTCTTTTCCTCAACAATAATAAAGACGTTCATTTCGCTAAAAACTCTTCTGCAATATGAGTATATTTGAGAAAAGTATTCAACCTTGGTACTATGGAATCCAGTGATGAACACGGGGAACCTTCGCAATAAGCAAACAGAAAAGATAAGATAGACATTCAGAAATCGGGAAATAGAGGCAGTGAAACTATCAGACTTGGAAGGGAATTAGTTCACCGAGCCGATCAACATAGACAGACTGAAGCAGTGGTTTGCCTGAGGAAAAGAAGACTAAGCAGTCACCAAGAGGATTGATGGAAGACCTAACCCGACGGGATAGGAACATGCATGCATACATGTAACATATTCGCATCCTTTTTGTGTTTGTTCTGTTTTGTAATAACAGGTTTCAAAGGAGAAAAAGAGAAAAGCGTCAAATACAAGCCAACCAGAAGCAGTAACAGTACAATATCAGCAGTTTTCGAGAATGAATCGCAGAGGGTCGAGGCCCGAATCAGTATCAGTTTTGGGGATAAGTCCCAGGGTCAAGGCCCACATCAACAGAATTTTGGAATGAATCCAGGGCCGAGGCCCACATCAGCATCAATCTGGGGGCGAGGCCCATGTCAGTAGCAGTTGGGGCCGAGGCCCACTTCAACATCAGTCTTGGGGATGAGTCCCAGGGTCGAGGCCCGCATTACATCAGTATCAGCATTGCCGGGTATGGCATTCTGGGGGCGAGGCCCATATTACATCAGATCAGTCCTGCCGAGAATGGCACTCCGAGAATGGAGATATAGTCCGGGAATGGGCAGTTCAAGAATGAACAAGTCGGAAATGACACTCCGAGAATGGAGATATAGTCCGGGAATGGGCAGTTCAAGAATGAACAAGTCAGAATGACACTCCAGAATGGAGATATAGTCCGGGAATGGGCAGTTCAAGAATGAACAAGTCGGAAATGACACTCCGAGAATAGAGATATGGTCGGGAATGGACAGTTCAAGAATGAACAAGCAGGAAAGGCACTCCAAGAATGGAAGCATAGTTCGAGAACGAACACCTCACAGTAAAGGTTCGGGAATGGACCAACTCACAGCATAGTTCGAGAATGAACACCTCACGTAACAGTTTGGGAATGGACATCTCATGGTAACAGTTCGAGAATGAACACCTCACAGTAACGGTTCGGGAATGGACCACCTCACAGTAACAGTTCGAGAATGGACCACCTCACAGTAACGGTTCGGGAATGGACCACCTCACGATAACAGTTCGGGAATGAACACCTCACGGTAACAGTTCGGGAATGGACATCTCACAGTAACAGTTCGGGAATGAACATCTCACAGTAACGGTTCGGGAATGAACCACCTTATAGTAACGGTTCGGGAATGGACCACCTTACGGCAACAGTTCGGGAATGGACCACATCACAACACGGTTCGGGAATGAACCAGGGGTCGCAGCACCTCACCACCAAATCAACGCAACTCAACACATGGTAAGTCAAGTGGCAGCTGGCGAGCCAGGTAAGTAGAAATGCATTGCATAACTTTGATAGGATTGTCACTGTTGCACATTACACAAGTCCCATCAAAGTGGGGGCGACTGTAGGCACTGCATTTTTACACATAAGTCCCTATGATGAGTCTCATTTTGGAGACACTACCTTTTAAGTCACGGAGGTCACGGAAAACGGACATCGGAAGGGGAATTCAGAATAAACAAGGTTCATTGTTTTCGTTAGTGCTGCGTTCGTGTTTACGTTCGAACGTCAAACGGATTGCGGGCGTTCGTGCCACGTTCGAGGAAGCGTTCGAACGGTGTCGGTAATTCTGGTTTTGCTGCTAGCCTCACATCCAGCCCAATTAGCCCCCCAAAGCCCATATAAAACACATCCCAAATTAAATAAATAAATATTAATTTAAACATTAAACATTAATAAATATTTAAACCATTTACCAATTAAATAAAGCATTACCAAACTTAAACTAAAATCATGCCTAAATTAAACAAATCACATACTAAATCAAAAATATAAATCATACCAAGTTAAAATCAATTACCAATTAAGCCAATCTCAATATTTGACTTCCTAACTTAAAATATTGTATTCCTAAACCAAGCCAATCAAATATTCAACCTTCCCTATCTAGCCAAGATTTGTCCCCCCCTCAATCTTTGACTTCCCTTAACCAAACCAATCAAATCTCTCTGTAATTAGCCAAATCCCTTTCCTTGTCAAGCCCAACCTTTGCCTATAAAAAGAACCCTTCACCAACCTTCTCAACCCTAGTCCCTAGTCCATAGCTCATACACAACACACATAAAAATTACAGGAAGAACACACCCAAGAATAAAAGGAAGCAAAAGATAAAGAGGAGGCGGCAGCGAAACCACAAGGAAACAGTAGCAAAACGGACTCAAAACAGTAAAGACAACAAACGAGAACAGTGAACCAGTGAACCGGGAGAGTTGCGGAGCATCCACCCTTCCGACGATCGTGTACCGTACATCCGAGAGGTGATTTAAAAGGTTAGACCTGAGGGTACATTTTCATTAGTTTATATTCGTTTTTTTTTATTATTATTATTGAATTCTATTCACATGAGAGTCGTTTTTGGATGCATGTTGTGGCTTGAATGAAATGGAAGAGTGTCGTCTCTTGTGGTATATAGGATGGAAACCCAGACGTAAATTCCGTAGCCGAATCCGAATGGACGGTAGTGCGGTCTGTACATGGGACACAACTCCACGTACCACTAGAGTAAACGGCACATTCTCTTGTGTGGCGTTGCTTTGGTTTATTTATTTCTCGTCATTCAAATCCTGTATGTTGCTTATTCCCGTATGATATGATCGAGTGCATGGGCTTAGTAAGTGCGATGAAAGGTTCCCTAATTGGAGGGGTAAAATCCTTCACCACGACGCTTTGCCGCGCCGGTTGATGTGTGTTCGGTTGGATGCAAGACACGTTCAATCGGACATACTTAGAATAATATGATTGTCTTTATGTTTGTATGCATGATGTGATGTGATGCGCATGGGCTTAGTATGTTGGTCTAAAGGTCCTCTCTTTGAGAGATCAAGAGCCCCCAAAAGGCCACCTTTACGGCAGTACTTCGCCGCGCCCCTTTATTTTCTGTTTATGCATTGCGTCTCATTTCATGCATCAGGTCCGTGTCCGTTCGAACGCGTTTACGAACGCAACTCGAACGCGCATGCATTTTTGCCTTATCACGCATCAGGTCTTATTCCGTTCGAACGCGTTATCAAACGCCATACGAACGCGAGCATTCTGTTTCATTTACGTTCGAACGCGTTATCAAACGCCATACGAACGCGAGCATTCTGTCTCATTTCCGTTCGAACGCGTTATCAAATGCCACACGAACGCGAACCTTCTGTTTACCGTTCGAACGCGTTTACGAACGCTACACGAACGCGCACACACTGAACTGAGTCTGTCTTATCATGTTCATGCATAATTGCCTCTTGGTTGATCTTTCTTGTGTGTCATATAGCCAACCGTATTATTTGTATCCCTGCATTTATCCATTCTACGTGTCCTTGGGATTGTATTCGAGCATGTTTTTTCCATTGGTTGCGTCGTTTGCCTTGGTCTTGATTTAACGCATTACGATTCATATGCCTATGCCATGATGACTTTGGAGTATTATTTCTTGTGATATATCGGATGGAAACCAAACATAAATTCCGTAGCCGATTCCGAATGGACGGTAATGCGGTCTGTACTTGGGATACAACTCCACGTATCACTTGGAAGAGTGCTCACATATATGCTTGTGCGGATATTATGTATGCTTGTGTTTTCATGAATATGATATGCTGAATGAAGTTGTATGTTCATTGTTACTTTGAGGTATTTTGTTAGACATGTGTTATTAGATATGAGATATATGCGAAATGTATGTATTAGTGTTATTTTGTACCCATGAATATAGAAGCATGATATTCTTAGGAATAAGTGTTACTTAAGCCTGATTAAATTATTATGTAAATCCTTTCATTACAAATGACATAAGTAAGGGACCATTCCGAACCCAACGGTTTGAGGTCTTCCCTTGCGAGGGGTGAGTGCGGCCTTAAATCTCATTTTCCCGGTTCACACCGGGTGGCGACTCCATTACTCTCCGGTTTAGTCCCTCGTGGCTACTCCGTATTCCCAACTAGGCCGCGAGCCTAGGGACAGCATGCGTCGTCCAGTTTTCTGTGTCCCACAGTAATACTATATCAATGTTGGACCACCCAGTATCCAGTATTACTACATGAATATTCTAAGGTCGATGTCATTCTTAACATATTTATATATCAATCTAATATGCATAATGACATTACCATTTATAAGGTTTGAAATGAAAATGTAGTTATTTTATTAGTAAATAATAAAATATAATGTACAATACCTAATTCGGATTGGCACTCCAAACACCAACTCTAACATATATACATACATATATATATAAAAGAAATATTATATAAAAAAACTTGCCAAACAAACTTCGGATATCCAAAGTTTCAAATAAAAATGGGTATATTAAATCTACCATATATAAGTTTTGGCAAATTACAAAAAAAAAAATTGACTAATTTTGTTGAATTCCCTATATTTATTGGATGAATACATTAATGACCGGCGTAATCACACGAGTATAACGCAAGCGCACGTATCGTTCAAATAGTATAAAAAGTATCGATCACACGGAGACTTAAAACCTTTTGTTATCAATTTATGAAGTTAAATGTTTACAAGTATCTAATGGATTGATTGTTTGATTGGTTGGTGACTTTAAAATTAAAACAAGTAAATAAATTGCTTGAAAGTATATTGAAGAAAATTCAAATTATAAGACTATACAGGGTTATGAATCCTTCCAATATCTTTTTAAAAGATGAAGTGATTATTTTACGTTTGTGTAATATATTGGTTTATTAACCTGGAACACGAAATTATGTAAAAGCATCTTCCGATGGTCAAATACAAATACCCAGTATAACTCAATTAATCATATTCCTATGTTAACCAAGTTATCTGAATTCATTAAGATTAAGTTCCAATTATGGCTACCCCCGCCCGACAGGTATATTCCTATCATGTAAGGAAATATATTAAATGGTTATCTATCCTCAAGGAAGATCGTGGGCTATTGAGTCTAAGGTCTTTAACCTAAAATCTATTTTTCAAGTTCATTTTAAGTTTACCAGTTCAATTTTAATAATGGCTAGTTAATAAAAAACTTTAGGATTAAGACTCAATAAATAAACCTTTATATTACCCAAACTGTAATTTAACCCCTTATAAACCGGTGATATTGGATTTCATCACAACCCCAGATAATTGGCTTAGTTACGACACATATTTACGGGTAGTAAAAACTTAAATAAAAGAAAATACATAAAGTAAATGCTGGAAATTAAATTACTGGAAAGTAAATGCTGGAAATTAAATTACTGGAAAGTAAATGCTGAAAGTAAATAAAGTAAAAGTACAATAAAGAAAATGCTGAGGTAAAATGATCCACTTTTATTACTGCTATTTTAAATATCTCATTTAATATAATATATTAACTTTGTGTGATAATTACCAACCAGCCATATAGGCGGTATCCTGATTAAGTCAAATTAATAATTAATTACCAACCGACCAATATGGCGGTATCCTCGTTAAGTCAGATTTTAAATAGTTATTATATTATAATTAGGGGAGATTAATCTAAATAGCAATAATAAAAGCTTTACCTTTTACCCCAGCAAGGGGGAGTTACCTCCTCATTGCTTGAAAAGTAAAAACTGAAAAAGTAAAGAAAGGAAAATATTGTGCGTAAAAGTAAATTGTGGAAAGTAAAAACTGAAAAGTAAAGAAAAGAAAGTGCGAAAGCGGAAATTAATTACTGAAAGCTGTAAATAAACAAACAAGATACAATCTTCTTAGTTATTCTAAAGGAATTTCAAAGAAGAAAGTATGAATTTACAGATGAAATGGCTTGGTATTTATAGGCAAAATTTTGCCTCCACCAAATCCATTATTAATTGCTCCACTAATTGCTCCACCAAATCAATTATTAATTGCTCCACTAATTGCTCCACCAAATCAATTATTAATTGCTATCATGTTTGGTGGTAGTTTGACTAATTTTTTATTTTATTTTATCTATTTATTTATTTATTTTGCTTTGAAAATGACTTTAATAATTACGCATAACAAACTTCTGGATGTTTCATCAATTTCGGTCATGTAATCTTCAGAATTCGAAATTATTTTGTTCTTCAAAGTTGTAGATCTTTGAGTCTTCTTTAATCTGGGACTTGAATCAGCTCAATCCGATATCGTAAAAAAAAGGTATTCCCAAAATACGACAGTTGCGCAAAATTGGAATTTCCGAAATTGCACTTCGTTAGAATGCCCTTTCAAGTTTCCAATCTCCAAAATAAATTTGCAAGTCCAATTTTTGCCCTTATTGACCCACATTTCGTCCTAAATGATTCCTTTGAGTCCCAATATTATTTTATCTGTAAAATAAACTAAAACACATCAAAACGTTCATCAAACCAGAGAAACTAAACAAAATATTAAGTAAAAGGGGCGATAAATATTGATATATTTTCCGCTCATCAATTACATTTACCAAATATAATTTTTTCTCTTAAAAATGGATTGATCTTCTCTGAGAACTAATTTATACTGATTAATGAGTATGAATAAATGTATGAAGCTTAATGTCCACATGTAACTTGAAAGCATATATAGTTTTCAATTTTATAAACATAATTAAAGAAAAAATAACAACAAAAAAGTATTATTAAAGACAACTTGGCCTGATGGTACCATATTATGCCTTAAGAATCATATAAAGAACTTTGAGATCCTTGGTTCGAGCCTCATTGAGGGCCTATAAGCCACTCAATATTCTTAAAGCTCCGAGGAGTCATGGTGAGAGTCCGAAGAGCAGTCTGGAACGCCCCCGCCGAGTACCCAAAATGAACAAATGACCTCATAAGAAAGGGGTTGCATAAGCGTACCTTCATAAACGGCTCTTATGGTGACTTGAACAAATGACCTCAAGTCTTTATATGGTTTCTAAGACATCATACGGTACCACCAAGCTAACTTAGTCTGGTGATATCATAGGTGAGGCTAAGAACTTTATAAGGACTTTAATGTCTTGTTAGGGCTCATGCTCTATATTGATTTTGATGACAACCAACCATGTATCAAGAGTATTTGGGTGAAAATTAGGGATGGCAGAAAAGCCGAACTTATTAGGATTTTAAGGTCTTTTCGGGTCCGGATATATCTTTTGGTTTTAAATTGGGGACTAAATTGTAAGATTTTCAAAATCATAGAAACTTAGGTTGACCACAGAGTGGCCTTAGATCGGCCTCACAATCATTTGCCACGTCAATTCTTAGGTCGACCGCACCATGTGTCTTGGTCACCGAACTTGGCAGAAACTGCCATAACAACTAGTTTTTAAGACCAACTATAAATTGAAGTGTTCGTGGTCATTTTTCTCTTGGTCAATTTGTTCCAAATCATTTGTATATCATTCTTTGATCACCATTTGAGCTCTCACTTGCTTATTTCATAATTAAGCTCATATGACACTTAAATTTATTGTATTTACTCATTAAAGAGCTTTCTTATTTATTGGAGCTTTGTTCTCCATTAATTTATAATAAAAAAAATATTTGGGGTCATTTTTGAGCTCGTAAAGAAGAATTGTAATTTTTGATTCGCACCTGTAAGTGAATTGGATCATGTTTGAGTCCGGTAAAAAAAAATTGTGAGGGTTTCATTGGCACCCCGAAAAGTGTTGTAGTGAATCCTCTTACAGATTTCTTGAGGTATGGACTTAGGTTGTCGAACCACGTAAAAATCATATGAGCATCTATTTCCCTTATCTCTTTACTTTACTTTGTTTATGCTTGCATATTTGAGATACTTGTGTATGGATTGAATTGGATGATATTGGATACAATTTAGATAAATTTATGTGTTGACGGACGATTTTCGTCCCAGGGATAGTTTCGAGACAACACACCTGAGACAACATTCCCTCAACCTTGAATTTGTTTGGTTATAGGGGGACCAACGGCAAATTTAGTAAAAGGTGAGAAAAACGCACAAGTTGACAAGAGAGTTTTAACGTGGTTCGGCGGAGCGAATCCTGCCTACGTCCACGGGCACAAAACGATGGGGGTTGTTTTTATTGCCTGAACTAACTCGGCCGACCTGTTCTGAATGAGGTCCGAATGAGGCCGAACAGTTTAAAGAGTTTTACAAGTGGTGTTCTCTCTCTTTCGTATTACAAGATTTGCTATCCCTAACAAATGAATCTAACTTCCCTTTATATACTCGGGAATACAACACTGTTCTTCTGTTCTCGTGACGTTTCCCGAGTGGTCTCAGACTGATTAACGGGCTCTCTGCCCCAAGACTGTCTTCGCCGAAAGCAAACCTGCCGTCTGATGACCTGTCACATCACTCTGTCTTCTCTACTGCTACAAGCAACAATAATGATGCCAGCCTGTAAAGTGCCTTTGAAAAATGACTCGTGCCGAATAAGAAAAAAACCATTCTGATCTTCTATCGGTCTTCAAGAGGTCGGCTAGAAGATCTGCCGAGCTTCTCAAACAGTTACCGTCCTGACTAAAAATGTTCGAGCTCATCTGTTTACTCCAGAAGGCATAGCAGGGCCAAACCGAACTTCTGATCTAACATGGTCGGCCCCCGTTCTGATGTGGTTGGTCCCTGAAATCTGTACCGAGTTGCATTTCTCTAGCCGGCCATACTCAAGAAACTGGACCCAAGGTCCATGCTGGGCTGAAGAATCGACACACATCCTCTGACCCATGGTCCTCCGGATGAGGAGAATTTTTTTCTCTGCCCTTACCGAACTTTATAAAAGACTTAGCCGTAAAAATCTCCATCAACATTTGTCCTCTAGTTTTCGGTTCCAACGAGTATACGAGTTGGTGCCGGGAACTACGAAAATTTGAAGTGATCCGATCAACTAACTGGTGGTTCGACTCAGAAACAAAACAGAGAACTTCCCCAGATCTTGATTAAACCATCCTCGGCCATCCCCAAGTGCTCGGTCAGAAAATGCTGATGTTTTTCCAACTGACCTCTCAATTTGAGTCAAATCCCTCTTTTACTCATCTGGTAGCCGTCCATCAAGAACCGCAAGCCATCATATCTCCATAAATGCCCATCAAATAACTTTTAGGGTTAAACCCGATCGAGCCACTTGTCAAAAAATCATGATCTTCCCGCCCCAAAAACTCAAATCAACCGACCATTCTCGAGGCAACCAAAGGTCTTTCGATCTCGATCGTTCATCCCAAACAGACCAGACGGAGCCTGAAGGTGACATGTGGCGCTCATCCAAAGACTTTCCCGATCCGACGGTTAAAAACACTCTGCGTCGACTATAAGGATGCTTAGCAAAGCCTCTTCTTCTCTTTTACGAAAAAATCACAACTTCAAACTGCAAAAGCTATTCTCGTACTTGAGACCAGCAAACTTTCAACCGACCAGACCAATCGCCAGCCCTCCTTCTCAGATCAAGTAAGTTTCCGCTAGACCCTTCTCTCTTCATGTATACTGTATTCTACATTGTGTTTTGCGGGGTTTTTCTTGTTGCTACTTGTTCTTCTATCCTTTTGTCATGCTTATCTTCTCGCTTTGCACTGTAAAGTATGCTTCTGGTTTGGTGTCGAGTGTGTGGTACATGTGTCTTTGTTGAAGGATGGGTATGTTGGGGTTGGTGCTCACAGCGCCAATTCCGGTTGTATTTCTTTATGAATACTTCTGTAAAACATTATTATTTTGAATAATATATGCAGTTTCTATAATATAATGTATCTTATAATATGGTAAAGACGTAATGACATTAGAATGACTAGTCATGGTACAGTTGCAAAAGTGTTGCAACTGACATTGAGTTGTATCATGACGTTGTCATTCTCAAACAGTTCCTGGTCAAGGTTTACACTACTTGGTCAGTATAGTAAACCTGTTGAGACCGGTACATGTCGTATACTGGAATAAATGATTCCAATAGTTTCTCAATGAACCATAAGTCTTGGAGACTAGTATAGACGTGTAGGTGTTTATAGCGGATAAACACTGAACGACTCACCGAAGATTCTTAATGGATAATACACCAACGTCAAAAAGATTCTTGTCGGGTTGAGTAGCACTTGTGATTCTTACACTTGAGATGCCACTGTGGGCACATGAGACATCTTCTACACTTAGATGGCAGTCACGTCACCGATCTATTAAGATCAGATCTCTGTCTGTTCGTTGGGTGTAGATAGATCCTCAGAGTGTCCTGTGTGTATCAAGATAGATCCGTCAGTTCTGTGTATCAGAGCATAGGTAGTCCATATGATTAGCAATCAGATAAAATCCATGGGCCCGTGGTACAATTTAGAAGTTAGTTCAAAATGTTCTTTTTGAGATTGCTAATAGAATAGTCGACTGGATAATCCCTATAGAGATTTGACGTTTACATCTATATCTCTGGGATTTATCCGGATACCTGTGACGGAGGAATTATACATTTTCCATGACCTCGACCTGTATGATTCAGCGAGTTTATCAGTGATCGTCATAATTTACGGGTGGATAAATTATGGACACGAAATTGGATTTCGTGACGGATATGCCTGAATCTAGAGAGTCTCAATAATGAAATATACTCGTAGAGCACTAGGGCAACAATTATAAATAATATTGATTATTTAAAAAGTCGTTTAAATGTTAAACGCAAAATACATGTGAAAGGACCCGATAGTCATTTCCTTAATTTTTGTGTATTTGTATTTAATACTTGATTAATTCAAATACACATTAATTAATTGTCAAATTGAGATATTTGACTAATATCATAAATGAATATATGTATTTAATATTTAATGTAAATATTATACATATATTTAATATATTTGTATTTAATTAATTAATATTATTTAATTGTTAAATGATTAAATTAATTAAAGTATAGATATTTTAAGTTATGATATTTGTTTTAATGACTTAGTTGCCATTGTTGACTTTGTTGAAAATTATCATAAAGTGTAATGATCATTTTATCAACTTGGCAAAATGAAATTCAAATGAAATTAAAACAAAATATCTTGTATTTACTTATAGCCAAATTGGGCCAAGGTGAAAATTGTACAAGTATGTATTGTTTTATTTCATTTAGGGTTTAACAACCTAATACACTTTACACAAAAACTCCATTGAAGAAAATAAAAGAAGCTTGAGAGAAAGTTGAAGAAAAACAAAGAAAACTTGGAATTTTAGTAAGTTTCTTCAACTTACTATTAGAGAGGAAAATGTTCCTTGTGTTCTAGGATTCATGCTATGATTTTCTCATGTTATTCTTTTCTTTATTCTTTGTGTTTTTGTTGAATGGAAGTTTGATGAAAGTGTTGAGCATGTATAAAGTTGAAAGGATGTTGCTAATACTAGTTAGCATTTTTTTCATGTTTTTAGAAACTAGTTGCCATTCTAGAGTTATTGACCCACTCTTAAATGACCTAGAATCGTTCTATAGTTATTTCATTGTGTTGAGACTTGTTTTGGATGGAAGAAACATGATTGAAGTATTTGATTTAACCAATTTGGTCTAATTTGTCCAATTTGAAGAAATTGAAAAATTAGGTTTAATACCTTTCCAAATTTGGGGCTTTTCATTTATATGGTGTATTTGGATGTGTATATGATACATGTTAAATCTTATGTTGATTGGATTTCATTTACATGTGTTTTGAACAAAGGAAGTGCAAAATGCACAATATGCCACCTTATGTAGCTCTCGGCCTTGGGGAAAAATTTGTGAAATTTTGTTGCAAATTGTATTTTGACATTTGTTACATGTTAAATTCATATTTGTAATAATTTGAAATGATCCAAAATCGTTTCGGACAATTTCGGATTAAAATAAACAAAGTGCTCGTCTATGGGTAATTCGGTAAATTCACATGAATTCGATTTATAGTGTTTTATTTCATAATTTAATTATTGGATAATAAAATAAATAAGTTTATTTATTAATCCGAGAAAAAGTTTTGAAATCGGAAAATCTGATTTTCCACTGTTTCCGCTGCGTTACCGGATATCTGACTAAAACCCCTACAAAATGGTATCAGAGCGAGTCTGATTCTAGGCCCCCTAAAATGATTAGCTTGTTTGATTCAATGTTTAATCATGTTTTTAACTTTATACATGCATGTTATAATCTAATTTGATTAGATTTAGGGTGTATGACACTTAGCGGAAAATCCCTAATTAATAAGGTTTTAATGTAATTATGTATTTGATGCATGTTATGTGGTCCATCTTGTCAATACGGTTTATAATATTTTTCTCAGTGACTACATCCGAGACCGTGCCTCTGCTGTGAGGGTGTAGCCGATAGAGATTTATTTATACCGAATGTATATCAGATACTAGATAAATTCAAGCGAAAGCGGAATCCTGAACGTGCCCTAGCTGTCAGGGTTACGCAAGTAACTTGAGTTTATCATTGACGAGTTTAACCTTGGTACGTCTCCTTGTGGGCCTGCCTTAGCAGCGACAACGAGAAATGACCAGGACCGGAAACCCATGAGTCACTAATGAGTGATTGACAAATGAGTTGTCTACCTGATGAATATACGTAGGCGAGACCGTGCCTCTGCTGTGAGCTGAAATATATTCACGGGATCCACTTTTCACTATTTGTATTTAATTTAATTATTAAATCTTTGTATTCTGTTTGGGGATTACAGTATTGCATGATTTAGTGGGAGAGGCATTTTTAGATTAAAAATCCATGATCTAGTTTATGCTTTTGATATTATATGAAACTGCTTATTTTTCTGCTAACCGTTTTTCGTGATCTATATGATAGATTTGCGATGGCGGCACCATCCACTAATCAGTTTGCGCGTATGCTTGATGCGAACAAACTTAAAGGCGCAGAGAACTTCGTTGATTGGATCTGGATTTGAGGATTGTCCTCGATTCCGAGAGTTGGGATATGTTCTTGAGGGTTCACTGCCCCTTGCTGTGGCAGAGGACGCTTCACCGGAGGAACGCGAAGTCTTCCAAGCTTGGAAGGATGATGATTTAAGGGTTAAATCATACATCTTAAGTTCGCTTTCACTGGGACTCAAGAAACAATATTATGGCATGTCAGATGCCTATACTATGATGACACGATTAAGACAATCGTTTGAGAACCAAGAACAAGTAGTTGTTCACAAGGTCGCAATGGAACTGTTCCATGCGCGATTGGATGAGGGGAAAGCTGTTAGCCCGCATGTTCTTCAAATGATCGATTTGATCGATCAATTAAGGCAACATAATCTCATTCTAAATGACATTCTCGGTAGGAGTGTCATTCTTGGTTCTCTCCCAGCTTCTTATCGCCAGTTCGTGATGTACTTCAACATGAATGGGACTATCTGTACCTACCATGAGTTGCATAGGATGTTGCTCACTGCGGAGGAGGACCTCAAGAAGGAGTACCGACTCGCCCTCTGAGACCCACTTCTCTTTCTGCTTCTTCCCAGGCCTGGCCAAAGGAAAGAAGAAGAAATGGAAGAAGAAGAAGGGTTTCGGTCCTCAACCACAGGCAAAGATAGCTAAGCCCAAAGGGCTTCTGAAGACAAGTGCCATCACTGCAGCAAAGTCGGGCACTGGAAAAGGAACTGTCCTACTACATAGCCCAGCTGAGGAGGGAGAGAGCATCTACATCAGGTACATTTATTTTTTTAGTTATTGATGTATCTTTGGCTTGTGAAGCAGTTACATCCAACTGGATTTTAGATTCGCTTGTCCCATTCACATTTGCAATTCGTTGCAGGTGCTGAAGGAAAGTAGAAAACTGAAGCCTGGAGAGATGCAGTTGCGATTCGGGAATGGAGACTCTCTGGATGCAGTTGCAGTGGGAGTATGCGAGATCTCATTGCCGAATGAGACACTTTTGTTAAATGACTGCCATTTTGTGCCTGGATGTGTAGCTAATATTATATCACTTTTTGTATTAGATATAGAAGGCTTTTGTATTAATATTAAGAACTGTTCTTTATATTTATATGATAATAGTAATATTCAGATCCTTTGGTGTCCAAACCAGCATGGTCATTATACATTGCAAACTTCAAAAGATATTTTAAATACTGGAGTTAATAAACGTAGTTTACCTGTAATTAATAATACTGAACTTTGGCATATGCGGCTGGGTCACATAGGCGTTAAACGCCTTACCCAATTGGTTAGGAATGGTTTGATACAAGATCTTACCATTGAATCATATCCAACTTGTGAATCATGTATTCAGGGTAAGATGACCAAAGCCCAATTTTCTGGTGTTGGACACCGCACCACTAACTTACTGGAACTCGTACATTCTGATGTATGTGGTCCACTAAGTCAGACTGCTCACAATGGTTATTCATACTTCGTTACCTTTACAGATGATTTGTCACGGTACGGTTATGTGTATTTGATGCGACATAAATCAGAAACCTTTGAAAAGTTCAAAGAATTCCGAAATGAAGTAGAAAAACAAAATGGACAATATATTAAATGCCTTCGATATGATCGAGGCGGTGCATATATGAGTGGTGAGTTCATGGATTATATGAAGGAGAATGAGATTCTCGCTCAATATACTCCTCTATGTACTCCACAGCACAATGAAGTATCTGAGAGGATAAATCGGACTTTGTTGGATATGGTCCGATCGATGTTGAGTTTCACATATTTTCCCTATTACTTATGGGGCTACTCTCTTTTAACAGTTGCACATCTTTTGAATAAGATTCCTTCAAAAGCTGTTCCTACGACTCCGTATGAGATATGGTTCGGTAGGAGACCAAATTTTAGTTACATTAAGGTTTGGGGTTGTCCTGCCTATGTCAGGGTGACTCAGCAAGATAAGCTTTCGCCTCGAGGGCAAAAGTTTAGGTTTGTCGGATATCCTTCAAATACGAGGGGATATTTGTTCTATGTACCGAGCATCGAAATGTGTTCGTAGCTCGCTTCGTAAAATTTCTAGAAGTAGAATTTTTGTCAGAAGGTGGTAATCATAGACAAGTTAAACTTGATGAAGTCCAACCTGAAAACAACGAACCAACGGAGGAACCTGAAGTTCAAGTAGATGAAGGACCTTCAACACACACACTCCGTAGGTCAGAAAAGATATCTAGACCTCATGAACGCTTGTATTTGATACAAGAAAAGAGTCTGGATGTTATCTTAATTGAAGAGATTGATCTTTTCACCTATAGAGAATCGATGTTGGACATCGACTCCGTGAAATGGCAAAGTGCCATGAAATCCGAGTTAGACTCAATGCATGAGAATCAAGTTTGAGACTTGGTTCCGCTTCCCGAAGGAATTGTTCATATCGGTTGTAAATGGGTTTACAAGAGGAAGCGCAGGCCTGACGGTAAGGTTGAAACTTACAAGGCCGACTGGTAGCAAAAGGTTACACGTAGCGACTTGGCGTCGACTACGATGAAACTTTTCTCCAGTAGCAATGCTTAAGTCTATTCAGATTTTGCTTTCTATAGCTTCGTATCATGACTACGAGATTTGGCAAATGGATGTCAAAACGGCTTTTCTAAATGGATTTCTTGATGAAGAAATCTATATGGAACAGCCGGAAGGTTTTGCGTCCAGCGAAAACTCGGGTATGGTGTGTAAGCTTAAGAAGTCCATTTATGGACTTAAACAAGCTTCACGAAGTTGGAATCTTCGATTCGACGAGATTATTAGATCGTTGGTTTTCTCAAGGATTCGGAAGAATCCTGTGTGTATCAGAAAGCCAGTGGGAGCATGGCCGTATTTTTAGTCGTATATGTTGATGACATCCTAATCATTGGGAATGATTTAGGTATGTTACAAAGCGTCAAAGCGTACCTCTGTAAGAATTTCTCCATGAAGGACCTGGGAGAAGCTTCCAATGTTTTAGGGATAAAACTCTATAGAGATAGACAAAGGAGGCTGATTGGGTTATCCCAATCAACGTACATAGATAAGATCTTGGAACGGTATAATTTTGGTAACTGTAAGACAACAAACATACCGTTCAGACATGAGATTCATCTTTCTAAGAAGATGAGTCCACAAACAGAAGATGAGAAGGTTAGAATGTCTAACCAACCTTATGCTTCGTGTTTGGGTAGCATAATGTATGCCATGTTGTGTCCGAGGCCTGATATCAGTTTCACTGTTAGCGTAAGTAGTAGATATCAGTCCAATCCAGGTAATGACCATTGGATGGCCATTAAATATATCATCAAGTATCTTAAAGGTACTAAGGATAAGTTAATAATTTATGGAGGAAACGAACTGCAAGTTAACGGGTATACGGATTCTGATTTCCAATCGGATCCCGATGATAGAAAGTCTACATCTAGATTCGTATTTACCCTTAACGGAGGTGCTGTTTGTTGGAAGAGTTCCAAACAGGGATCGACAGCAGATTCCACCACTGAGGCGGAATATATTGCAGCTTCTGAAGCTGCAAAAGAGGCTGTGTGGATAAAGAACTTTGTCACATAATTGAAGTTGTCCCAAGTATCGAGAATGTGATTCCGTTATACTGTGATAATACTGGAGCCATTGGGCAAGCAAAGGAACCGAGGTCGCATCAGAAGTCGAAATATGGAATGCAAATACCACATCATTCGAGAGATTGTGTCGTGAGGGGATATTGTCGTGTGCAAGGTACCAAATGAAGATAATGTAGCATACCCGCTGATGAAGGCCAT
Source organism: Zanthoxylum bungeanum (assembly GCA_019454045.1). Classification (NCBI taxonomy): domain Eukaryota; kingdom Viridiplantae; phylum Streptophyta; class Magnoliopsida; order Sapindales; family Rutaceae; genus Zanthoxylum; species Zanthoxylum bungeanum. The sequence goes on along the minus strand of SKCR01039585.1, from coordinate 21,854 downwards.
ACCTCCGAAGCTGTTTGATAAACACGTGGAGTCTATGGGTATTAGATACAATCGTTATTGGCACTAGAGCAGGTGGGAGTTTTTGTTGGGGTTGGTGCTCACAGCGCCAATTCCCGATTGTATTTCTTTATGAATACTTCTGTAAAATATTATTATTTTTAATAATATATGCAATTTCTATAATATAATGTATCTTATAATATGGTAAAGACGTAATGACCTTAGAATGACTAGTCATGGTACAGTTGCAAAAGCGTCGCAACTGACATTGAGTTGTATCATGACGTTGTCATTCTCAGACAGTTCCTGGTCAAGGTTTACACTACTTGGTCAGTATAATAAACCCGTTGAGACCGGTACATGTCGTATACTGGAATATATGATTCCAATGGTTTCTCAATGAACCATAAGTCTTGGAGACTAGTATAGACGTGTAGGTATTTATAGCGGATAAACACTGAACGACTCACCGAAGATTCTTAATGGATGGTACACCAACGTCAATAAGAATCTTGTCGGGTTAAGTAGCACTTGTGATTCTTAGACTTGAGATGCCACTGTGGGCACATGAGACATCTTCTACACTTAGATGGCAGTCACGTCACCGATCTATTAAGATCAGATCTCTGTCTGTTCGTTGGGTGTAGATAGATCCTCAGTGTGTCATGTGTGTATCAAGATAGGATCCGTCAGTTCTGTGTATCAGAGCATAGTTAGTCCATATGATTATAAATCAGATAAAATCCATGGGCCCGTGGTACAATTTAGAAGTTAGTTCTAAATGTTCTTTTTGAGATTGCTAATAGAATAGTCGACTGGATAATCCCTATAGAGATTTGACGTTTACATCTATATCTCTGGGATTTATCCGGATACCTGTGACGAATGAATTATACATTTGCCATGACCTCGACCTGTATGATTCAGCGAGTTTATCAGTGATCGTCATAATTTACGGATGGATAAATTCTGGACACGAAATTGGATTTCGTGACGGATATGCCTGAATCTAGAGAGTCTCAATAATGAAATATACTCGTAGAGCACTAGGGCAACAATTATAAATAATATTGATTATTTAAAAAGTCGTTTAAATGTTAAACGCAAAATACATGTGAAAGGACCCGATAGTCATTTCCTTAATTTTTGTGTATTTGTATTTAATACTTGATTAATTCAAATACACATTAATTAATTGTCAAATTGAGATATTTTACTAATATCATAAATGAATATATGTATTTAATATTTAATGTAAATATTATACATATATTTAATATATTTGTATTTAATTAATTAATTAATTATTTAATTGTTAAATGATTAAATTAATTAAAGTATAGATATTTTAAGTTATGATATTTGTTTTAATGACTTAGTTGCCATTGTTGACTTTGTTGAAAATTATCATTAAAGTGTAATGATCATTTTATCAACTTGGCAAAATGAAATTCAAATGAAATTAAAAACAAAATATCTTGTATTTACTTATAGCCAAATTGGGCCAAGGTGAAAATTGTACAAGTATGTATTGTTTTATTTCATTTAGGGTTTAACAACCTAATACACTTTACACAAAAAACTCCATTGAAGAAAATAAAAGAAGCTTGAGAGAAAGTTGAAGAAAAACAAAGAAAACTTGGAATTTTAGTAAGTTTCTTCAACTTACTATTAGAGAGGAAAATGTTCCTTGTGTTCTAGGATTCATGCTATGATTTTCTCATGTTATTCTTTTCTTTATTCTTTGCGTTTTTGTTGAATGGAAGTTTGATGAAAGTGTTGAGCATGTATAAAGTTGAAAGGATGTTGTTAATAAGCTAGTTAGCATTCTTTTCATGTTTTTAGAAACTAGTTGTCATTCTAGAGTTATTGACCCACTCTTAAATGACCTAGAATTGTTCTATAGTTATTTCATTGTGTTGAGACTTGTTTTGGATGGAAGAAACATGATTGAAGTATTTGATTTAACCAATTTGAAAAAATTGAAAAATTAGGTTTTAAAACCTTTTCCAAATTTGGGGCTTTTCATTTATATGGTGTATTTGGATGTGTATATGATACATGTTAAATCTTATGTTGATTGGATTTCATTTGCATGTGTTTTGAACAAAGGAAGTGCAAAATGCACAATATGCCACCTTATGTAGCTCTCGGCTTTGGGGAAAAATTTGTGAAATGAAATTTGTTGCAAATTATATTTGACATTTGTTACATGTTAAATTCATATTTGTAATAATTTGGAATGATCCAAATCGTTTCGGACAATTTCAGATTAAAATAAACAAAGTGCTCGTTTAGGGGTTATTCGGTAAATTCACATGAATTCGATTTTAAAGTGTTTTATTTCATAATTTGATTATTGGATAATAAAATAAATAAGTTTATTTTATTTATTTTATTAATCCGAGAAAAAGTTTTGAAATCGGAAAATTTGATTTTCCACTGTTTCCTCTGCGTTACTGGATATCTGACTAAAACCCCTACAGGGTAGTGGGGTAGGATGCATGTATCTCGGGCTTTCTGAGTGTTGTGTTTGGTTGTATGTGCTTTAGGAGAGACTTGCTGTTTGTGGCTATTGCTAGGGCATTAGAAATTGTAGGCGTAGGTCTCCGGTAGTCAGAATAATTTTTGAACCCGTTGTGCCTTAAACTGACCACTGACTGACCTTCTTATTCATGGCGACTATCAGGAATGTCTGACGCTGAATCCTCTTCAGCCAAGCCCATAGAATCTCAACTTCCTCGCGCTGCGAGAAACTCCTCCAGCTCGGGTGCACCCATCGTGGAGGAGCTAGATACCACTCCAACCCATTCTGAAATAAAAAATGATACCTACCACCACAGAATCCCCCGAAAAGATCCTGAACCTGGAGATCTAGGAAGTTCGGCCTTGGACATGAACCGGCCTTCTACCATTACTGGAGATGCCTTGTGTGTGCTTCGTCAACAGTACGAAATCCCGATCGACATAGCTCTTGAGGTTCCTAGCTCATGTGATCGTGCGAGCCAACCTGACGAGGGCTCGGTCGCCCTTCTTCATTCCTTCTTCGAGTGCGGTCTCCAGCTTCCAATTCAACCATACTTCGTGGGGATGTTGGCCATGATGGAGATCGCTCCCTGTCAACTAAATCTGAACAACTTGAGAATTATGTCCAGCTTGCATGTGATCTGGCATCGAGCAGGCCTCGGGGAACCGACTTTTGAGGAGTTGAAAAGGCTATACCAGCTGAAAGCCAACCCGAAAACCCACCACTGTTGGTATTATCTCTCCTTCTATGCTGACGTCTTTGCCATCATCAAAGACCTTCCCCAAACCAACAAAAACTTTAAAGACTCATGGTTATGGGCTACAGGCGACTGAGGACGGACCTAGTCAACGTGCCCAGAGATGACAGAAGTCCCTGATATCTTCAGAGCGGGAGGTTATGACTCGATTTCTTGACTTCTTTTTCTCAACCTTCATATCAAAATACTAACTCTTTAACCTTTCTCAGCCTGCTGGAGGGATCCTCCCAAGGTTACCCATGTGGTCCGTGCTAGGATCAAAGTGGCCCGGAGCTACGCCAGCCAGTGGAGGAGGGTAGTCAATGACTCAGCCTTCTTGGAGTCAGGCCTCATTCGGAGTGTACCTCCGCAGGGCCCGAGATGGCTGGGTAGATTCTTACTGACTTTCTAACTGATCCCCTTGTTTGCTTGACTCACAAATGGCTTGAATTTTACCTGAATTCCGAACTGACCATGCTTTTGCCTTGCATTTTGTAGGAATGTCGAAGCAGCCCAATGTCATTGACAGAATTAGAGGTCTGGCGAAGCAGACCGGACCGGGTGAAACCGAAAGCTCCCGGAGGCGGTTGACCACTCCGATTCCTGTAGAGGCCAAGGAAAGAACCAAGGTGGTCGCTTAGCCAGCGGTATAGCCCATACCTTCTCCAATAAGGGCGGTACCAAACACAACTGTCTGACCCTCATCTGGGTCCTCTAGGCCTTCAAGTAAACTCAGTCACCTGTCTGGGGACATAACGACCGAACCTGAGGAGGAAGAGGTGCTGCCCCTGAGGAGGAGGTCTATTTCTTGGAAGGATGGGCGAGCTGCTGAGGTTCTCCCCAGAACCGGAAAGGGCATTGCGGTGCTGGGGGTGGATGACCTCAGCGAGAAGGTCCGAGAGTCCACTTCTCATCTGGTGCCGGCAATCAATCAGCTGGTTGAAGCGGTGCCTTTGGAGAGGATTCCACATTATGAGGACATCTCCCCAGAGGAAGTAATTTACCGTCTCTCCTTCCGAATCGCCGAGGTAGACTCTTATCTTTGCTCGCGTACTGTATTTTTTTACTTTTTTCTCTAACTTCTTCCCTTCTCTTTTGCAGGATAATTATGTGCTGGCTCTAAACAAATACCTGCTTATGAGCCTTCTATTTGAGGGGGGCCAGGTGCAGAGGCTCCAAAGCCAACTTAATGAGCGGGAGGCCGAGCTGGCAAAAAATGATGAGACAATCAAGGACCTTGAGCAGGCGGCTGGCGAGGCCCTTGCACTGAACGAGTCCATCCGCAAGGCTTCTGCTCTGGTCAGGGAAAATGCGGAGACTGCCAAGAAGGATTTGGAGGTTGCCAAAGCGGAAAACAATCGCTTGAGGTGGGAGCCGTCGAACGCCGAATACAAGCTGAGGAAAACAATCGAAGAGAGAGACTAGGTTCGAGAAGAGCTGAAAAAGAGGGAGGCCGAACTGGCAAAGAGGGAGGCTGAACTTAAAAAGCGGGAGGCTGCACTGGAGGGAGAGCTGGAGAGTGCTCAGCTCAAGGGAATCGGAGATTGTGCTGAGATTATTCCAATTCTAATGCCCAGGGTTAACATGGAGCCGATCCACGTGGCCATCCACTTTTGTAAATGAGAACTTTCTGCGGATGAGGCCCGAGAATTACTTGCCCTCCCTTCAGAGGAAGTCCAGGATCCGGAGCCATTTCAAACGTGCCTATGTCTCCAGCCCCTAAGAGATCCACCTGAGGTTCCTGCCCCTGAAGTGCCTGGGGCCGAAATTGTAGCCCATCTTGCCTCCCAAACTGAAACCGAGGTGCCTCATGCTGAGCCTGTACCAGCTATCCTGCCATCCGGACCTGACCAGGAAGGAACAACTGCCTCTGCGCGGCTGAAGAATGAGAGTGACCCAAAAAGGGCCCTATGTAAACTCAAACATCACTCTCTTTTTTGCAATAACATTGCCATTTCTCTTTTACTGTTTATCTTGAATGCTTTCTGTTCTGCTTCCCATACTTGGCTTCAAATTTTCTAATTTGCTCTTCCAAAGCTCAATGTGATCTCCCATCCGACCCATTCGAGCCCGACCACGAGTTGATAGTCTGTCCCCGAATTGAAATCAAATGCATCTGGAGGGTCATAACCCGACCTCGAGCTGAGATGAACACTTGGCTCTGGGGAATCTTACGTCCCCAAACTAATGAGGCAAACTAGGTGGGATATAGCCCGTCTTCGAGCTGAGAATAACACTTGGCTCTGGAGGAATGTTACGTCCCCAGACCAATAAGGCAGACTCGGTGGGATGTAGCCCGACCCCGAGCTGAGAAGAACACTACAGACTCGGCGGAACGAATCCAGTCCCGAGCTGGTGGAACAATACAGTCTCAACGGAACGAATCCAGCCCCGAGTTGGTGGAACAATACAGTCTCGGCGGAACGAATCCATCCCCGAGCTGGTGGATTATTTGAGACTTATACGATGGAAGATTTTCAACCTCTGAGGCTCTGCGGATCATGACGCGGGCATCCCTTTACCAGACCAGCAAAAAATAAAAGTTGGATCAAAACAAAGCTAACAAAAGTGGAGGTGACTTAGCACATACTCCATGCAAAAACAAGAAGTAAAAGTAACAACTCGGGTACTCCGAGGTATGGTCCTACCCGAGGCCCCCAAAACATAATTTTGAACCTTACAGTTCAGTGTCCCGGCTAACCAGGCTACGGATACGCCGATCTGGGGCGGTCAGGAAAATCCCCAAGGGGGAGGAAGACACCCCGTGTGTGCCCTCCCTGGGTGGTTCTCAATGGGACTCACCAGCCAACTCACAGGGGAAGAAACCTCCCTGGGTCCGGTTTACCCGAGACTCCTGTAATCAAGGGGACCATTCGGCCAAGCCCAAGCCATGTGGTCTGATGGTTCTCAACGGGACTCAACAGCCGACTCACAGGGGAAGAAACCTCCCCGGGTCCGGTTTACCCGGGAGCATGGTGGTCATGGAGGCAATTAAGCCATCCTCATGCCATACTCTCCGATAGTCTTCAACGGGACTCACCAGCCGACCTGCAGGGGGAGAAACGTCCCTGGGTCCGGTTTACCCGAGCTATTCCTCAAAAATACGAGCCATGGGGTACTAACGCTCCGGCCTCGGGGGTTTGATAATGACACCTGAGAGCGGTGTGCCACGAGGGGTTCGCGTCTTTCCCACATGTGCCCCATCCATTGATGAGTTCTGGATCCTCAAGGGTGAAAGGAATCAGGTCGGAACAATTCCACCCGGAGGTTTGATAATGACATCCGGGATTGGCGTGCCACGGGCTTGGTGCCATTCCCGACCACCGATCACCCCTTCGCATCGAGCACATCCAAAGAATATTGAAAATAACTTTCGCTTTTTATTAACAAACAAGTAAGATAAACAAGTTTCTTAAACAAAAGAGAGTTTTATACATATTCAAATGATCTGCTGCCATTCTTACAACTCTTTGCGAGTCATTTCAAGAGACTTTTACAATTCTTTCTTCTGGTTTTTTGTTTTACAGTCCGACCACATCTTCTAGTCTGAGCTTGATTCTGAAAACTCCTGATGCGTATGACGTAGTTGTAAACTTCACACGCAAGTTGGTTCCCGAGTCGGGGCTTATTCAGATCCGTCTGGTCTGAACTTGATTACGAACTAGGCTCACAGGGTCTGCTGCACCAACCGCTCCATAGGAGTTGATGAATAATGCATTTTCCATGGGCCCCGCATATCCCGAGCAAACCTGGGAGCCTAGCCGAGGCCTTTAGTCTTGGCTCCTTGTGGTTTTCCCCGTGGGCTTTTTCCCTTTCCTCTCATTCGGGGAGACCACCACACCAATTGAGGGGGGCCTAACGGGCGTTGTCCCCTATCCTTGACTGACCAGTTCCCTGACCACCTTTCAGCACTACCAACCTGTAGAACTGGGGACTCTGGCAGGCCGATCAGCTATGGCGCCTGCTCAGGGAGGGACTGGTTCAGCTGCAGCCAACGAATGTAACCCATCCACAACGTTACATTCCATTCTGTAACGCAGCCCTAATGGGTGATCGTTGGCTACCCCTCTTACATTCCATTCTACAACTCATAAAAGAAAGTTTCTGTTGTCAATCTTCCTTTCTCTCGTGAACCCTTTCATTCTCCCGTTCTGACCAACTTCTTCCCATCATTTTCCACTCTCATCCATTCTGCTGTTGAACTCTCCAACCACCCACGGTTTCCACCTTCTACCATTGTCTTACTACGCAAGTCGCTTTTTGCTATTTCCCCACAGACGGCGCCAACTGTTGACGGACGATTTTCGTCCCAGGGGTTGTTTCGAGATAACATACCCGAGACAACCTTCCATCAACTTTGAATTTGTTTGGTTATAGGGGGACTAAAGGTAAATTTAGTAAAAGGTGAGAAAAAACACATAAGTTGACAAGAGAGTTTTAACGTGGTTCGGCGGAGCGAATCCTGCCTACGTCCACGAGCACAAAACGATGGAGGTTGTTTTTATTGCCTGAACTAACTCGGCCGACCTGTTCTGAATGAGGTTCGAATGGGGCCGAGCAGTTTAAAGAGTTTTACGAGTGGTGTTCTCTCTCTTTCGTATTACAAGATTTGCTATCCCTAATAAATGAATCTAACTTTCCTTTATATACTCGGGAATACAACACTGTTCTCATGCTCTCATGATGTTTCTTTTTAAGAACCAAAAAGATTTGTGCCAAAACAACATATGCCAAATACGATCCGCTTCCGAGAGGCGACTTCTGATTCCCTCAGAAGCGGGTAACCTACCGGGGGCCCGAGGCTATATAAAATCTTTCTATTAACCGGTCAAAGGAAGTGAAGTGAAGGAATTCTCCTCACCGACTCAGTTTCTCATCGTTAGAGGGGCTACTTTCTATTAGGGCAAGTCCCAGAAGGAACTGGTCGGTTAAAGCGCCCTTTTGTTCATTCTTCATATATGTATATAGTGAATCAGTTGAAAGAAAGACATTGACTCCGACTGATTGACATGCTCTCTGCCCCAAGACTATCTTCGCCGAAAGCAAACCTGTCGTCTGACGGCCTGTCACATCACTTTGTCTTCTCTACTGCTACACGCAACAATAATGATGCCAACCTGTAAAGTGCCTTTGAAAAATGACACGTGCCGAAGAAGAAAAACAATCATTCTGATCTTCTATCGGTCTTCAAGAGGTCGGCCAGATGATCTGCCGAGCTTCTCAAACTGTTACCGTCCTGACTAAAATATTCGAGCTCATCTGTTTACTCTATAAGGCATAGCAGGGCCAAACCGAACTTTCGATCTAACATGGTCGGCCTCCGTTCCGATGTGGTCGGTCCCTGAAATCTGTACCGAGTTGCATTTCTCTGGTCGGCCATACTCAAGAAACTGGACCTAAGGTCCATGCCGGGCTAAAGAATCGACACACATCCTCTGACCCATGGTCCTCCGGATGAGGAGAATTTCCTTCTCTGCCCTTATCGAACTGTATAAAAGACTTAGCCGCAAAAATCTCCATCAACATTATGTGAATATCATATATTGAGATTGCATGTTAGCGTAGAATTCTATTTAAAAATATATACCAAAAGTTAGCAGAGAGGCAATTGTTTTGAAGTAACTTGTGCAATCAATTGAAAATTTGATTTCATTCGAATGGGTCACCAATTTCAATCAATGAAATTTGTGACATGAAAATAAGAGATGTGTCAAAAAAATAGAATAAGGTTGTTGGGAGTCAAGGGCAAAACTGTCTATGCGTTGACGGTAAACAGTTGAACTCCAGGTCGGGCTGGGGTCACTTATGATAGATACTTGATTAAATGAAGTTTGTCGTTACAGGACAGCCATGGGTAAGTTGAAATAATTTATTGTTTACTTTCTTTCTAATTAAATCCGCTTTCCTTGTTTGTTAATTTGTAAAGAATTTGATCTGTTATAAGGACGTCATTATTCTCCAAATAACTAATAGTATTTTATCTTATGATATTATACTATAACCAGGGTCTCAAAATGTTAAAATAATCTTTAGATTTTGAGGACACCAAGACTTACTCTAGTACTAAAAAATGATCTGGAATATTAGGATTTAGATTCGATATTAAACCAGAATTTGTTTATACATTATAATAGATAGTTGTTATTATACACGCAAGTGTTGCGACTAGGCCAGTTGCGATCAATTCCAGTGTTTGCAAGAGAGACGTCGTCTTTCAATTTTAATTTTCTTAGAATAGCTAGAATCTCTTGTTAGACAGAATAATAAGCCGAAAATAATTAAATTTGCAGTTTAATTTTCACCCTAATATCTTGTAATTTAACTCCCAAAAGAGTATCAAAATAATTTGACCGACCTCTTTCGTAGTACCTGTGGAGAGAGTTTTTTTTTTTAATCGTTGGAAATTCCGCCGTCAAATTATCCATTTCGAACTTAAACGAACAGGTAAAACCTCCGACTATCCCAAACTCTTATAAGAAACTCACTCACTGGATTCGAACTCAAAACCTGAAAATCAGATCCAAAACTCTACACCACCAAATCAGCCCCTTACATAGTAGAAGTTTTTTCTTATAAAAAAGAGATGAATGAGATAGCTGACTGCTTTATGAGGCCGGAAAAAAGTGATTCTAGATCAGCCAGTGACTTCATCCTTCCCTCTTTGATTATTCGTTGATACAAAAGATGAAGAAAGGGATCCGATCACTTGGATTTCATAATTAAGCTCATATGACACTTAACCATCATGCCGTTTGACAAGATAGAATAAGCTTCGTATCTTTACTGCATAGAGTGCTAACTACGCTTATTCTGCTTCCTATAAAAGAGAATCTCTCTATCAAACAAAACTCACTCATTCAACCATCAACTATTTTACTCTGGAGGGATGGGCTCCTACCTTATTTCTTTTTGTATTGTCAGACTCCTGAGACAGCTGCAGCGTGATAGTCGCTAATGAATCTTTATTTACCCCAGCCATCGCTTACTCACCCTTTAGTTTCAATGCTAAATGAGAGCCTAGTTCAATAGCAGCTTTCTTCCTAATAGGAGAGTTCGAAGGCAGATTCAGTCCTAAGATAACGAAGAGCTTAACCACACTAAAGCAAATTAAACTTCTGAGCAATTGAAAGAGGAAAGAGATTCAACAACAGACAAGGCTGGTAATGATGATCCTCCAACTGTGGTTACGACGATAGTGGCAAGAGCTTCTTCTTCGCTAACGTCTTATCTTTCCAGGTAACTAGGGATGCACATCAACTCTCACTTCTAATTATACATGTTTTAAATGAATTGGAGATCAAACAAAAATCTTCAAAACAATAGGTGATGGGGTTCACAATCAATTTCACAAGATTATCGACGATCCCGTTGACTGAGCTGAGAAGGTGTTGTCAACACATAAATAAGGTCATAAAACAAAGAAGTGTTTTAGGGTAAGTCAAGCAAACCAAAGTCATTGAACAGCTACAATCACATTGCAGCATCATTTACCTACCCCCTAGTTCATCATCGCTTTTGAACAATGCCATTCTCAGTCAAGTATTCGACGAATTCATCGATAAGATACGGCCAAGCACCTTCCGCATCATAGTTTGCTACTGTAGGGTCCACCGTCTTCATAAAAGAATAAAAACTTATTAGTATAGTGACATTGTGATCATTAGCATCAACCACATCATAGGCCAACAAAAGTACTCATCATGAGAACCCCATTTGCCTTCAATAAAACAATCGAAACCACTTTCCTACTGTATAATCTTTCTGCCATTTGTATGCCTCGAGCCCACCAGCTAGACATGAAAGTTGGAAACCAAATAGATCATTTTCAAATATGAGAATCGCCAGTTTTGTCTGGGCAGTAACTAGTAAGAATTGGATAGGATCCTCCACAATACTTGCCAATAATTTAAGCTTTACTGAGACTGATGTACTCAGTGACACATAGCATAGGCGAATGGTTTAAGATTGGATGACAATATCGAGGGAGAAGAAATGCAAATTTTCTTTAGAAAAATACAAAAAAGTAAAGCTAGTATTCTCAGGTCCAGCTGGAAAAATAACAAAAAAAAAGGGCTAAAGATTTTCAAATATCTCCAACTCTGCTATGCATGTTTTCATCTTCAGCAGTGAAGGATGTATCTATTTACTATGTACCATATATTATTAACTGCAACCTAGTTATGGTCGAGCAGACTAGCTGAGACAAAAGCAGTTGAAAGAAGCAAAGTTAAAATTCTTACCCTAGCAAACTCCAACAGCTGAGACCATGTGTCCCTTGAGATTGCTTTATTATGCTTAGCCTGTTGAGTAACAACAAAACAGAAAACATAAATCAAAGGAAATACTAGTGGTGGTCAAACGAATCAACGAATCGAATCAAAATGTGATGGATTCGTAATTCGTTTATTAAATGAATCATAATATCAGAATTCGTATTACGAATATTCGTTTACTCATGATATTATTTAATATCATAATTTACCATAATTGATTTACATTAATTCTTCATAAATATATACATATAAAATATGTAATTAATATATTTATTAAAAATACCTCACAAAATATTGAAAATATTATTTTTTTTCTATGGTAATTAGCCATAATTTCTCGAATCATAATTGAAAAATAACAATAATTAGTAAAATAAAATAATAAAACGAATCAATGAGCTTAAATTCGTATTCGATTCGTTTAATAAACGAATCGAATCGAATTGACCCATTTATTAAACGAATCCATTTTTTCAAACTCATATTTGCTTTAAAGCGAATCGAACAGAACGAATAAACGAATCCTGACCCAAATTGACACTCCTAGGAAATACATAAAAGAACATAATACCTACCAAAAAATATTTAAGTAAAAGAACACTAAGAAAACAAAGAATCAATAAGCTACCTGTAAGAACTGGCACCAGTGATCAACTAGTGGCCACTGCTTTTCAGCAAATAATAATTGCCACATTCCAATTGCAGTATCCAATGCTAGAGATTTCTGACCCTGAATTGGAAAAAGAAGAATCAGCTGACATACATACAAGTAACAAAACATAATTGAATGATATATTGTCTTGTATAATCAAATACGCCAGATTCAAATTGCAAATATATAGATATTCAGAGTAGCACATCAAGCACATGTAGTTTGTAGTAAAGATATTACTGCAATTGAGGTAATAGCATTTTGAATCGAGTGTACATAGGGGCTTAAAAAGAACTTGTTTTCCAAAAATAAAATTCATATATGGCATGAATCATGTAAACATACTCCCATAACAAGAACAAAAAGCAAAGACACAGTAAGAGTATCAATTGATTCATCCCTGAATGAAAGTTTTCAATACTGAGTGTTTTAGAATATTGAAGCAGACCAGTTAGTCAAACCAATATAACCAGCATAATTCTTTCTTAAGTTTCGGGGATAATGACTTATAAGACCCTACCTTACACCATTGTCATTTAAACATTATACTAGAATACCGATGCTAGATTAGAGTAACTTTTCAATATGAAGATAGATTAACATTCTAAACATCATTATTCAGTTTATTTACAGGTTGAAATCCTTATGAAAAACACAATTACCTTTTCTTTTGACCAGGCAAATGAAAAATTGTATATCTCGCGGAATTTTTCTGGATAATCATAAGAAAATATTACTTCAGCAACAAGAACATGAGATCACATCTATCTACAACTAAAATGGGAAAGGGGTAAAAATAGTTCAAGGATCTCGTTGGAAACATCTCAATTTTTTTCCATACTATAATAATCTATGGAGCACGGATACGATACGGATACCGCTTTTAATAGAAACTAGGATACACATATACGTGTAGGTATTCATATATGTGTGTGTGTGTACACACACACACACACACACACACACACACACACTAAAGGTGCTTTATTGCACCCCCTTCCTACGAGGTCATTTGTCCTTTTTGGGATCTCGGCGGAGGCGCTCGAAGCTGCTCTTTGGACGGTCCAGCACGGTTTTTTCCCCACAGAGAGCCTCACCCACTCATATGACGTTTATTAGGCATGTGCCGACTCTCACAGTGGCTCCTCGGAGCTTTAGGAATATTGAGTGGCATATAGGCCATTGGTGAGGCTCAAACCAATGACCTCAAAGTCCTTATAAGGTCCTTAGCCTCAACTATGGTACCACTAGGCCAAGAAGTCGAGTGGGCGGATTGGTGCGAATGGAGAGAAAAAAGGGGGGATTGAACTAAAAATATTTTCAGGAGATATCCATTTTCCTAGAGAGATAGATAAAACATCCCGACACAGTGGCATCTTGATATCGCCAGAAAGGGGAAAAAAGTGAGGCTAAGAACCTTATAAGGACTTGTCCTTGGTTCGAGCCTCACTAAGGGCCTATAAGTCACTCAATATTCTTAAAGTTTTGAGAAGCCACGGTGAGAGTCGGCACATGTCTAATAACCGCCACATGAGTGAGTGAGGCTCCCTACGGGGACAAAACCGTACAGACCATTCAGAGAACAACCCGAGCGCCTCCGCCAAGATCCCAAAACAAACAAATGGTCTCGTAGGAAGGGGAGTGGCAGAGAAACACACCTTCAAAATATATATAGTATATTTCATATATTAAATCATAAACTTCAGCATGATTTCATTATTAAAAAAAAAAAAAAAAAAAAAAACTTAAAATAGAACTTCATAATTAACGTATAATTATTCACAGTAACACTTTCCAGTAACGTCTATTTCCATAAATGTAAATAGTTTAAATTAATCCAAAACTATAATTTAAAAGAGTTTAAATTATCTAAAACTCTAACATGAAACAATAATAAAACTTTATTTTTTAAATTAATTTAAAAGAGATTAAATTAATCATAAACTCTATCTAATAGTTTATTTAACGTATATACACTCCATTTCCAATAATAACTTTTAAGATCTATTTCCAATAATAAGATTTTATTTTACTGATTAATTTAAAAAAGTTTAAATTAATCTACAACTCGTCTTCTTTATTCACGTTTTCTATCGTATCATATACGTATCAGAAATTCAAAATAAATAAAAATATAAAATAATTTTAAGAACATGTATCTGATACGTATTTTAACGTGTCCAAGCTTGGATACGTATCCATACCCAATACGTGATAAAGTTTCACGTATCCATGCTTCTTAGATAACAAATGGAATTGATTAACATAAAATCAGCACACTTCAAAATATAATCAATATCTGGGTAGACACCAAAATTTATGCACCAGAGCACATACGTTCATCTTTCAGTTCAGACCGCATAAATGGTATCCTTTCACGGAATTTATCCAAAGAATCTATCCTGCCACCAAAATATATAGTCTTCAACAAATTTGCATCATGGTGCATTTGTACGTACAATATGTAGCAACCATAAAGAACATAAAAAGGTTACCCTAGTGATTGTAATCCACCAATGAACTCCTGCTTTGAGAATTCACACATTGTAGCAGCCTTCATGTGCCATGAAACGACCAACTGAAATAACAGTAATAACCCACGTTAGCAAAATTGAGCCAAGTCATCATCTCATCTGCTAGAAAATTCATCAAGTTAACAATTTCAAAACAAAAATTCAGAGGACAATTCTTCCATTGTACATTTTTACAGATTACATCTCAAAAGCTTTTAGAAACAAATTTCAAATCTGGGATTACAAATGATTTTTCTCCTCTGGAAAAAAAGTTCTTTCAACTCAAACAATTCACTGAAATTTGATATACATACCATAACTATATCTTGAGGATCCACCTGCAGAAAAACAAAGATTCAAATGTCATACAAACTGTGAAATGGAAATGATTTTAGCTACGGTTAACATTATTTGAAAAGATAACAAGAAATATTACTAGTACGGTAGTACCTAACCTAACTCAGACTTATAGGACACAACTCAAAATCAAGACAATTGTCGAAAATAAAATTAACAGACAGCCAAAAGAGCTACCTGAAGGTCATTGCAAAGGAAAGTGATACCATCTACCAGAATCATATCAACATATTGATCTGCAGGATCATT
Organism: Zanthoxylum bungeanum; assembly: GCA_019454045.1. Lineage (NCBI taxonomy): Eukaryota > Viridiplantae > Streptophyta > Magnoliopsida > Sapindales > Rutaceae > Zanthoxylum > Zanthoxylum bungeanum. The sequence continues at coordinate 6,547 of SKCR01039585.1, read as the reverse complement.
TTAGAATCAAAATTTATCAGTATATTGCAATGGCTCGAGAATTTGACATGCAACAAAGTAAACCATGAAACATGCTTCATCAACTTAAACGTGAATTTGTAGATGTAATAACACTAAGTTTGAGGTGAATCTTTAAACAATACAATAGACACAAGAAGCAAATGTTCACTCATCAAAATTATCCCCTGCCACCATTGGTCCATAAATCACATGAAAAAACCATGCATCAAACGAAAATTATATGGTTAAAGTGCAAAGAGATACAAGTAACAGTATCGTCTAATAAGCATGCAATTGACAGCAAAATAGAGGAATATAAAAGCTCATTTAAAATAACGTTTGCCTTTATATCTGTTATAAAGCTCCTCCAAATGTCTAGTATCAGTAAATGATTTTGATTGGGGTTGGCTGTAGAATACATCAAATGCTCCTTCAAGATGCCAATCACTAGCCTTCAAAGCCTGAAGAGCAGCTTTTTCACTGCATTAAGAATTTTTATTGAAAAAGAAAAAGCAAAAATCAAATCAATAAAACGCAAATGTAAAATGCACCAAACCGATGCTATCCTGTCTCAGTTAATCTAAAAAGAGCATATTCATACTCTAAGATCATCTAGAAAAAATCCACTTAAATTTCCTTATGATAGGAAGGGAAGAAAACACATGTGCAGGTGGTGGTCGTTTATATATAACAGTTTAATGTAAGAATCTCCAACATCCTTCAAGGATTCAAAGAACAGTGCTAGATTCATTTATAGTGAAAAGGAATTAATTAGGGTTCAAGTAAGAAAATGAAAGTTATCTATAGTGAAACCTACAACATTCACAAGCTTCTAATAACAATTTCTCCCTTTTTCCATCCCATTTCCAAACCAACATGGGGAAAACTACATTTTCCCCAGATTTTCTCCTTTCTCACAAACCACAAAATAAATAAACAAATAATAAATTTCAGCCTAAACATGCACATTTTTTATTTCAAAAACCTAGAACTCTTATGCCAAAATCAAATCACATGACAATCGGATGCAAAGATAGATACCTTGCCCCAGTTATTGAGACAAATTGCTGCAGTTTGTCCCTGTTGCTTCTACTCAGCTTATGCTGAAAAAAAGTAAAGAACAAAAAATAAAAACAATAGTACTGTAGAAATACTACTATACAAATACAAACATGGCTTTATATTAAAAGATTCAAAAAATAATAGTACATATTAACCTGATCAATTCACAAAAAAAAATATAAAAATAAAAAAGAGATCTTTTTTGCTACACAATATACACATAACAAACTCATTATAAACATTACAGATCGATACTTTATCAAATTAAAACCATCAAACTTTACTATTAATACTTAATGTCATAAAATAACAAGAACCCAGATATTAAATCACAAAAATATGATTATTAACGTATCAAGTTACAACAACTTTTTCATTAACTGAGCTTAAATCTCAACAAACTACAATGAAATGAAACTGACCATCTTAGGAGCTTGTGAATTCGATAGAGAAGGCTTTCGAGAGAGGAACTGTAGGGCTTCTTCGGCTTCGGCTCTCTCTCTTCCCTCTATCCTTCAATTTTTTTTTTCCAGTGCTTGCTTCTCTGTCTTTCTACGTCATGTTAGAAAACAGAAAAAGTTATTTCTTCACAGAGAGTGAGAGAGCATCCTAGTCAAAATAATAATAATAATAATAATAATAATAATAATAATAATTAATAATACAAATTATATTACATTAACAGATAAAAAATATATTTTTTTTATCTCACCTAATAATGTTATTATATATAGGGAATTTAACAAAATTAGTTAAAAAAAATTTTGTCATTTGTCAAAATGAGCCACAATGTTTGGATTTTACAAAAATAGTCACATTCTCTGAAGTGGACTTCAGATAATACACATTCTTCGAAGTCCACACCGAACTTTTTTTTTTAATTTGAAACTTCGGAGATCCGAAATATATATATATATATATATATATAATATATATATATATATATATAAACAGTTAACTATATATCAAAATGAAAATAATATAATATATATATATATAATATATCATCAAAATCAATGTCAATCAATACATCATCAACCATATTATCTCTCTCAACTGACATCCTCCTCAAAAGCTCTAACACCTCATCTAATGATCGCTCCATTCATTTCTATTGATCCTCCATTTTCTTCTGTTGATCTTAGATCCTCGTCTGACCCTCATCTATTGCGATCACGCGGTCACGTAACAAAATGACTAATGGATCATTAGCAGGATGAGAAGCGTGAGATGAGCCAGTGCCACCGGAGCCTACTGGAGGATGGCCAGCGCTATCGGAACCTACTAGAGGATCATCAGCAACAAGATCATCATGTGACGGCTGGTTTTGCGTAGCACGGTGACCAACCAAACAAATAAATAAAAAGAATTAAATATCAAATCACTATCAATTTTTATCATGAAAAATATATATATATTATTTTTCAATACATGTCATGAAAATATTGCTTGTGTCTATACAATAGAGACTTCTTCGTCGCAGGAATCCTTGATTAATGATAGTCAGATGCTTAAAAGAGACTGTTTTGTCATCCAAATTCAACTGGAAATACTGCATGATTCGGGTGATGACCATGCCATGGAGAATGCCCCACCTATTATGGACATGAACCTGAAACCAATGCCTTACAATAAGGGCTCATTTGTCCACCCTACGACCCTGCAAAGAAAAATGTATTTTTATGATTTGTCTATAATACAAAAAAAAAAAAATTGACATGTACGATCAAAAAATATGACATGTAGTAGTGTAGTACACAGTCCAGCAAGACGGTGTCTAAAATGTTGACCTCATCCGGGTGACCGATACGCGGTACGATGATCAACTGAATGATATTCTCTATAGGCTGAATGCCTAGTCTGATATGTCTCTGCCTCAAAGCGTGCAATCGGCCATCATAATACGAGGCGCACTCACTCGCCATAAGCCCCAGTCCTAGTACCTTACCCATGGCAGCTCTCTAATCAAGCCATGTTTTGTACCGCCAGCCATCATAGGGCCCAAACTGCATATCATCCACAACCGTACATTCCAATACCTCACATATCAAGTCCAAGGTAATATTCAACCTTCTCCCGAGCAATTAAGTAGAAAACTGAAAAGGGTGTTTCTGAATCGATGTTACTGATGAACATCCGACATAATCGAGTATACACATGGACATCTAAAGTATAAAGGTTATCTCTTCTCATCTCGCACAGTAGATCGATCTGTGTATATCTTGTAATATCTTTTATATCTACGCATATGCCCTAAAAATAGGGCATGCAATCCAGATATTTTGGTATCGAGCGAATGCCTCATTGTTTGGGCAGTAATAAGGAACAACATCAGCCATAACTTAGGAAACAAGTTTGGAGTTGTGGGTTATTTCGAGCTTTATTAACTTTTTAACGTATTTTGGGTATGTTTTGTAGGTCCGGGTCATAATAAGACCAAGTCAAACTTATCGAGAGAAAAAGTGATAAAATCAGAGCGAAAACGGGTCGTCTTTTGTGAGCTAGATTACGCATCGCAACTGAATTTTATTGTTCATCGTGATGCAGGTCTATGCACGTTGCGACGCCGCGCAGAAGCATCATGTGTCGCAATGCAAGACCTTGTATGTACGATGCGGCCCTGATTCCTAGTGCGTGAAGAAAATGAAAAGTTAGAAATTGAAGAATATGAAAAGTTAAGCATTAATAATCCATTCAAAATGAATAGATCTTTAATTAACATACTTTCAATCATTAGGAAAACGATGAGTTCGGAGGAGTTGGGAAAATGAAAAGTAAGATGCTATAAAATGTAACTATTAATACTGAATTATCTTGGACACCAATAAAATAGACAATGAGAAATTTAAAAAAAAAAGAGTTAAATTATTGGAAATTTGTATGAAATTATTAGTTATGCTCTATATTTTCAAATGGGAATATACTGAAATAGAGAAACTCCTCAATGACAATGGTGATGTATCCAACTGTCATCCATTTCTGTCCATCATTGTCAAAGACCATTGCCACCATTTTCAAAGGTCTGGTGCAACCACCAAAAATGGTCAAAAGAACTTTAGGTGGGAAACTATTCTTTTGTTGATAATTTGAGCCAGAATTTTACTATAAATAGTGAGCTCATTTAAAAGCTCAAACCATCCCAAAAATATTAAGTTTCAAGGCAAGAAAGCTTATAGAGTGTAAAGAGTGCGGTTTTTTTTTTTTTATAAAGTTTAAACACTTTGTAAATTCTGTTGTTGTAGTAATAGAATTCAGTTTTTCCTCATAAATACTCTTCAGTGATCAGAGAATCACAATAAGTGGTATCAATAACTTTAGTTATACATTAGGGTCATAAAACCGAAGAACGGAACTCGGTTCAGAAAATTCGAGTTTCAGGAAAGTTGTCAAAAATCATTTTTGAGCATACCATCAGTTTTCACGTCGAGATGAACACAATGGAATTTTTCAGCGACCAAACGAAGATCAGAAACAACCGTTCGCGCCACACGCGCCTTCCGGTAGACTACCGAGGTGCCAAAACACGCCGCACGTGCTCCAGAGATTGAATAAGACACACGTAATAGCCACGTCAATGCTACATCAGCAGATCTGGTACAGTCAGCAACACAATCATCGGCCACGTCAACATCCCGGTACAATTAACAACACTGTCATCAGCCACGTCAGCATTCAAGTACAATCAACAGCATAGTCATTGGCCAGATCAACATTCTGGTAAAGTCAGCAGCACAGTCAGCGGCCACGTAAGAAAATTCGGTACATCATCACATATGTTAGCTTTTCTGGTACAAATAGTTGCCACGTCATCAATTCTGGTCCAGTCATCTTCCACGCCATATGTCGCGTCAGCTTCTCTGGTACAGTCATCTACCACGTCAGCAATTCTAGTCTAGTTAGCATCCACATCATCTGCCATGTGTCAGACACGTCAATATACTTGGTAAATTTCATTGAGCCCCCTAAAGTATCTGAAATTTATATTTTTATCCCATAAAATTTAGAAATTTATATATCGACCCCTAAATCGGATTTGGACCAACAAAGAGTCAAATCCACCATTTTCGATCGTTCGGACGTAACGGTGACCTTCGATTTGTGAAAATCAGCCCTGATTTTGTCTTATTTTCATTTTAAACTTTAAACTTAAAATGAAAATGGAAGATTCAATTTCTGGTGAAATGATCAAGCTGACATCAATTAATTAATATATCTGGAGACCTCGGATTATAGATTATTTTCACTGCAAAGATCTATTCGATATTATTGAGGTGAAGGAAGTGAGACTAGATTCTGTCAAAGAGTATGACCGGAATAAACTCAACAACAGAATTCTCGGCCAGATTAGGCAATAGATCAGCCACAATGTCTTACATCACGTAGCAAAAGATATAAATACTTACGAAATAAGGATAAAGCTGGAAGATATGTATCAGTCCAAGACAACTAGGAATAAAGCCTTAATAATGAGGCGTTTTGTGAACTCGAAGCTATCGAGTGGAACTTCCATTTCAGAACAACCAATGAGTTTCAAAACCTGGTGAACCAGTTGTCTGCAGTAGACATACAACTGGGAGATGAAGTACAAGCCCTCTTACTACTCAGTTATATTCCTGATAGTTGGGAGACATTGGTGGTTACTCTCAGTAATTCGGCTTCTAGAGGCAAACTTATCATGCATATGGTAAAAGATGTCATGTCAAATGAGGATGCTAGAAGAAAAGACATGGGTACAGATCAGACACAAGCCCTTGTCACGGAGAATCGAGGAAGACAACGAGATAAAAATCGAGGTAAAGGGAGGGGTATAAGCAAAAGTAGAGGCAAATATACAGACGGAAGAAAGTCTACCTACAAGTGCTACTATTGTGGCATACAAGGCCACTTAAAGAAGAATTATCGAAAGTTACAATGAGAGCAGGGTCAATACAATTCCCAGCCGAAGAACAACGATGCAGAGACACTAATAGTTGCCTCGGGAGATGTAGTTATCTGCTTCATCCAAGAAGAAACATGCATTCACACCGCAATCCAAGATGTTGAATATGTGGTAGATACAACATCATCCTAACAAGTCGCCCCTCATATGTATTTCTTCACAACATACAAAGCATGAGACTTTGGAGCAGTGAATATCGGAAATACCAGTTCCACTCAGATAATGGGAATTAGGGAAATTCATATGCGGACAAATGCAGGGAATACAATAACCTTGAATGATATGAGACATGTTCCAGAACTTTGGCTCAATCTACTTGACACACTCACAAAGTGATTCTTTACTCTAAGTAGAAGAGTGTCGAAGTAATAAAATAGCCCGATAAGTCCGGGATCAATCCACAAGGAATAGATTTAATAAAATAAAATACTAATTCAAGTGACTAAAAAAGGCTGAATTATTTAAAGTGATGGACAATTTTAAATTGAACTACAACAATAAGTTAGAATGTTGGGGCTAGAGGATCCACACTTGAAATTTGAAATA